>JAOPTO010002190.1:11899-74931 GCA_033822845.1 Tetrapedia diversipes | reverse complement strand
TGGTCTATATATTTACTTTTATTGTTATTATGGTAGAACACTATTTATCGATTAGCATAGAATACAAATTTTGTTTATTGTCTATATATTTACTTTTATTGTTATTCTGGTAAAACATTATTTATTGATTAGCATAGAACACAAATTTTGTTTATTGTCTATACATTTATTTTTATTGTTATTTTGGTAGAACACTATTTATTAATTAGCATAGAACACAAATTTTGTTTATTGTCTATATATTTATTTTTATTGTTATTTTGGTAGAACATTATTTATTAATTAGGTTAGAATACAAATTTTGTTTATTGTCTATATATTTATCTTTATCGTAATTCTGGTAAAACACTATTTATTAATTAGGTTAGAATACAAATTTTGTTTATTGTCTATATATTTATTTTCATCGTTGTTATGGTAGAGCACTATTTATTGATTAACACAGGATGCAAATTTTGTTTATCATGCTATCTCTATTAAATTAATTTATTTATTTTTCCGTTGACTCTTTGGTCTTAAACTTTTGTCCGCTACTGTACCTGTACGAAGAATGTGAAATGTTTAGGTTCAGGTTAGCATCTGCTTTCCGACACTGTCGATACAATCGTATACAAATCCTGTCTTTGATTCATCTTTTTGGTGTTTGCAATTTTCTCTTACATTGATCACCTGAACATTAAGTGGGTCCTAATTTTTAATCGTCTACCCATTCATATTTCGAATGAAAATCGCACGAAAAAAACGTGTACTGTGCAAATTAATGTGAAAACAGCGATTTGAGATTTTTCATCATTCATCGTGTTGCCACGTTATCGTGCAAAAATTCATTAACGTCAAAGAAGGCACATTTGTTACTGAAAAATTTTATATTTCCATTCGGAACTGATTTCACGAGCAATAACATACTTTTTTTTAATGAAACAAAGTAAAACATGCGTTTCCATTAATTCGTGTAACAATCCACGCTGCAAATGACATAAAGAAAGCTGTTTACTCTAGCGTTTTTTATGCAGCCTTTGTACAATCCACGAACCCTCTCTATTGTGTTAAATATTTTATTTGCCTCTGAAATTGCATCTTCTACAAAAAAAAAAAAAAAATGTATGCGTACACCGTCGAGATAAATATAACGTCCGCGTTATTCGGTAGTCCCTCGAAACTGCAAAGGACACAAATTGTGCAATATATCCGGTGACTTCAATATCCAAGCCTCAGCGACTTGAAATCGCAATATGTCCCGTTTCCTGCGGCGGAAACGGTGTGTCGTGTTCTTTGAGCTTTCTAATTCGTTGATTCAGCTCCCAGCGAGAGGGGCTGGTCTCGAGACGACGCTGTTTGATCGGTTGAAATCACTGTCTCGTGAGTAAAGAGCGAAAACGGAAACGTAACGAGTTAAGAAAAGTATGTTTGCACAGTTAGGGGAACAAAAAAAAAATAGAAGGAAGAAGAGAGAGAGGGAAATTCGTGTAATTTGCTTCGCTTCTAGATTGGATCGAATAGTTAACTCATTCATCGCGAAATATTCGAGATACAATGGCTCCAAAAAGTATTCGTACGCTGTATTATAAGGAAATTTATCTACTTCTGAAATTCTGAAACTTTATACGTGGTGTGTCCTGCGTGGATCAATTTTTTGACGGTAAAATATCTTTTAAGGGGGCTGATAATGAATCTCAAAATTTCAGCGATTTTTCACGCTTTGAATACAAGATTTTGTGTTCTATTTTTTTATTACAGAGTGATACAGTATTAAAAATTAAACATTTTCTATTCAATCGAAGCTTTCTCCTCTTTTATGCTTCTCGAATTCTATATTTTAATTTCTTAATTCTGTTAATCCTTTTTCTATACAGACGTTGGCGAGTGTAGCAGAATTTGTACTAAGAGACAGTGTTATACACGGTATTGCAATCATTTTTCCTTCTCAACTAATAATAATAAATTTTATTTTCACAACGCCACAATTTTTATATAATTCAACAATTTATAATTTAGTCGTCTCGAGGTCTACTATTAAACTGCTCGAGAATGTGCCGGTATCGAAAATGCAATAACCAAGCGGAAACTTGCATTTTTCTACGGCTGGTCATAAAGTAATTTCGCATAATACACGTTACCCAACCCTTCGACGAAATTACATTTTCCTGTCGTTAATAATTTCACCCTGCGCTCCGATAAACTCGGAATATTCATTACCGGTGCAACAAGAGGCGAGGGAAAATTGTCGCTCTATTAATAAAGAGTATGAGTTAACTGGAAGCATACCTGCTTATTTCAGCAACGTTTTATCGTTCTCCTCTATAATTTGATGCCCCGGGCAACCAGCCGCTCCGCCCACCCCTTAACTCGATCTGTGCTTGACACTTCCTCGCTTCAAGATTACAGTGCTCGCCAAGAATTCTCTTTTCCTGTAAACAAACAAATCGTTCTATAAAGCTACGAACTGCTTTGAAAAATGTTAAAGGGTTATGTAGAAAACATTCGAGTTAAACGAAAATTGACTGTTTCAAAGTTCCTTCGTAATTATTTTTGTCACCTCAGAAATTTTCGTTAACCCTTCCACTTGTTAACCTGAACCTAACCTGAACCTTTTTTTTTTTACGTGGAGGAAATCTTCGAAAAGATACCCTGTCAACTTTGGGGGGGGGGGGGTGACGAGGTTATGTAGGGTTTTTACATACTAAAACCTCCACGGTGGCCCACTACAGCGAAATAGAGGAGCACCGAGAACTTTGAAAGAGTTCTGTGTCATTCGATTATTTTTAACACTAGAAGTACCGACAATTAGAGTGTACTTATTTTCATGGAAGGGATGAAATTGAAAATTACATGAAAAAATACAGAATACATAGGAAATAAATATTTATTTATATCTTTTGCAGAAAATCATAGTAAATTCTGCAAGTTTTACCCTAGTGAATTTATAAGGTTGCTATAAATAATCACCAATTGGTTATTTTGACTGGTCTGGTAGTTCTAGTGTTAAATCGGTATTAAGCATTTTTCCATTTTCAATTTTCGCGACATAAAAATCTCTAACACTACAAACTCGTTTCAATTGTACTACACACCCTGTATATACTATATTGTACTTATCACTTGTGTACATAAATTGGACTATGCCTGTATATTAATTAACAATTAAAGTTAACTTATTTGCATGGAAGAAATCAAATTGAAAATTACACGAAGAAATACCGAATGCATAGAAAACAAATTTTTATTTGCACCTTCTGCAGAAAATCATAGTAAATTTTAGAAGCTTTACTGTTGTGAATTTATAAGGCTGCTATATGACTAATCATCAATTGATCATTTTGACTGGTCTGGTAGTTCTAGTGTTAAATCGGTATTAAGCATTTTTCCATTTTCAATTTTCACGACGTCAAATTCGTTTCAATGTGTAGAAACTGTTGTTTCCGCGTGAATTGCTGAACTCTTCCTGGACTAAGCTGTACGTCTAATTAAAAAAAATAGAAAAAGGACACAGTTCCGTTCGTAAGCAACGCGAAGCAAAATGTGTATCATAATTATCGTCACCTAATTAAATTAATAAAGTTTCTCCACGCAACTCCCGACCGAATGTTACCCGGACATCCGACAGTTTGCCAATTTGTATTTTTAATAACCACCCACAATTAATTCCGGCGTTCACCAGAAAGGGGGGGGGGCGCGACAATTCTCGCCGGTCACCAATGGACTGACTGCAAATGAATAGCGCGGAAATACACGACCGCACCGAAATTCCCGTAATTCCTCGGCGAATAAGCAAGCTGCAGCCACGTTTGCACCCATTGCCCCTTGCAATAAGAACGTTAACCCATTCACTGCCAGGAAAATTTAAAGCGTCTTGCCCTGGACGCCAAAATTTCAGTTTAACCAGTTAAGTGTGTTTGACGACTATATCCGTCATGGAGATATGGCAAAATTTTGTGTCATGACGACTATATTCGTCATGCGTAAAATTTTGTTACAATTTGATATTTAAATTGTAATTTTGGCGAAAACTAAATTATATTCGTAAAGTTTAATATGTTTAAAATGTTTACAGGTAAACGTGAAATAAAAAAAACGAATGAAAATTATAAATAATTTGAGTTGGATTTATAACTATGTCCATCATCACCTGATTATCGCGACACACACTGGGGGCTGCTTTGTAAAGAGGTCGCCACACTTAACTGGTTAAGTAACATATGGTTTATCATATTGATGATACAAAGTGATGTTAGAAGATTTGTTGCTTTTTAAAAAAAACATATTATTATATAAAGTTTTCGTTCATCCCTTCTAGTAATTCGTGACTCGAACGACTATAAACTTATTCCGTGATCAATTGAGATCGATCTAAATTTGTAGCACAAACTATGAGATATCTCGTAGTTGGCAGGGAATGCGTTAAACGGTTGCACGAACTTGAAACACGTGCAGGACAGACGTGACCTTTCGTGGGACTGGGTTCAAAAGTTTTGCGAGGCCAGAATACACATTCTGATCCCATATTTAACCCTTTGCGCTCGAGAGGTGACTGTTGGTCACCAAATGATCGTTTCACAAATTTTTAGATTTTAGTTAGTCGGTTTATTAGTCAGACTCGAATGTTAAATAGTCAAATATGTAAATTTTAGTATATCACTTAACTAAACTAGATGACGTTTAATATTGGCGAATCTTAGCAAATATTTCGAATTTGAAAATTTTTGAAGTTAATATCATTAAACGGCTAACAATCATCTCCCGAGTGCAAAGGGTTACATTTCATAATGAGGAATTATTTATTATACTTCAGTACAAAGCAAGTTACACGTCATATATTTTTTGTAAGATGAATATTAAATTATTTTTTGATTGCGTTATAAAAATTTATTGAATTTGCTATTTCGCCTTCTATCGAAAGAATTACTGGAGGCATAAATCGTTGTCGGCTTTTCGACGATCAGAGATGATTTCTTATTAGTTTCAACCACTAACAACTATATTCGGCTGAAGCCACGATTACTGGTGTAATTAACATTATTCGTAACGCAATTAATAGATTTGAATATGCTTCCGAAAGATTTATTTTTTACAATATAATTCGTTGCAACAAAATACAATTTCAATACAAAGATGGAAGAGAAAATCTTGCACTCATGTTAATGTGCAGCTAGCTATCATTAACACTATTCCTATCACGACCGGTCAAATGACCGTTTTTAAAATTTCAATTAGAATTTCATAGATACAACTTAATTGTATCGCTTTTAAACTTCAAACTTTTCCTGAGATGTACGTATAATATATTTTTCAATATTCACTTCTTTTTTCATTGTTCACTTTCTGAGAAAAATTTGTAGTCTGTCTCACATGGGAATGTCGCGATAGGAATAGGTATACGTGAAGTGTCGATAGGAATAGTGTTAATAGATTATGCGATTGCATTTTCTACAAACATCCGAATAGTTTAATATACAAAGAGTCCTGCAATATGCCTGATGAAATTTCGTAGACCGCTGGACGTTTTAAAATTCAGGGCCAGGTTCCTGCGAACGCATTGAATCTGTCTTGTGCCGGCCCTGAACACGTGCACGGTTCATCTATTTCCCCTGCGAAAACGCTTCTTACCAGGGACAGATTCAACGGCGATATAATCGCGTTCGAAGCCGCGCGTCGATAAATCAACGCGTAATGGCGGCGGTCGACAAGATGGCGCCGCGGGACGATCTAGATACCGCGAACACGGGAAGAAGTTTCGGTTTATGGACAGCTTAGCGAATGTTAGCCCCTGTGTTTATTTGTGTTCGAAGGAGTAGATGGCTATCGGGGAAAACTGTTCGAAAGAGAAAGGAAAGTTTCGCAATCTTTCTGTTTGTTCGCTTTTTATGGGTATTTCTTGGGTACAGAAGCAGAGGAGATAACGGTACGTGAATGACGATTATGGAGAGTAAAAGAAATTCTAATTTTTCTGAGATTAACGTTTAAACTCATTCATTTTCGAACAGCTTGCAGAAAAATCTTTTGCTTAACCCATTCACTGCCTGGCAAATTTAGAGCATCTTGTCCTGAACGCAAAGATTTCATTCTAAGGAAAATATGGGTTACCATTTTGATGATAAAAAATGATATTAAAAGATTTATTGCTTTTTATAAGAAGATATAACTACGTAAAGTTTTCGTTCAACTTTTCCAATTCGTAGAACGAGTTATATTTGCAACTCAAACGGCTATAATTGCAATCGATCTAAACTTGTAGCACAAACTACGAGATATCTCGTAGTTGGCAGTAAATGGGTTAAAATTATGCGTTTGGTCTAAGCTGTTTCGAACGAGCCGTTTAACATCAAACAACTAACTATCCGTACCATCATAAATGTCCATCGTCATCGATCCTGTCAAACGTTCCCCATTCCATTCCCAACTCCGCTATCATCCAACGTCATCCAACAGCGAATCGCGTCATGGTGAAACGCACTTAAAGGTAAGGGTAGAGGAATAAAGAGATAAATCGAGCAGGAGAACGTGTACTCGGCAAAGCGAGCGAGGAGAGGTTCGAAGGAAGAATCTTCCCGGTGAATTTCCCGCCCCGTTAACGTCCCGTTTCCGCTCCCCTATCTTTCTCTCGCTCTTTCTTGTTCCCGAGCTTCGCGAACGATTCCAGGCGGATTCGTCGTCGGCTAGATCGCGGCCACGATCGATAAACCATCCGCAAGCACACGGACGAGCTGTCATAAACTCCGGGAAGAGTATGTCGGGCACGTATGACGAGGACCATCGCGATCCATACGTGGCCATGCCTCTTCGTACGTGCCCGGAGGGCGGCAGAGTTCGGCGGAAGTGTGGAGGGGCGGAAACGGAGGTAGCCGCGGGCCTTGGGGAAGCTCGAGGAAGAAAACGCGAGTTACATTTCTTTCTCTGGCCCCGAGAGATTCAATATTTCACCCTTTAGCGCCGGTAAGAGATCCTTACGCTCAAACTTTTCACGGGAAATTCACCCTTCCCCGCGTGTGTTCCCCGCCCCCCTCCCTTGTCTCGTGTGTGGTACAAAGGTACGGATGTGTGCTCGTCGGTGGCGATCGAAAGTTTCAGCGGAAGTCTCTTCCGCCCCGGAAACTTTCCCTCGATTCGTTTTGCGCCCAAGGTGGAGGCGTGAAACGATGATTTAATTCGAGTGTGGGGAATGGTGGGTCCCTACATTTGAAATTGTTTATACATTTTATAGAATTAGTGGTGGGTGGGGTATAAGATCTCTTTTAACATTTTACCGAGCGCTCGTGGGTCGATTTATTCCTGACCAGTTCACTCACTTCGCAGGGGATGCATCGTTTTAATGAATCGAACACAATGATTTTCTTCGAGTAACTAATAGTTTAATATCACTTTACAATATGTATATACGACTTTGCTCAAAATAGTCACGTTCGTGTGAGGGAACATTAAAAAACTTACAAATTGAAGCATACAAAAAGTCGATTAATAGGCTTCCGGTCGGTAAAGTGTTAAAATATAAAATGGTTTCATTCGAAACACGTCTGATCACACGAAGGTATAGATGTGTGCTCGTCGGTGGCGATCGAAAGTTTCAGCGGAAGTCTCTTCCGCCCCGGAAACTTTCCCTCGATTCGTTTTGCGCCCAAGGTGGAAGCGTGAAACGATGATTTAATTCGAGTGTGGGGAATGGTGGAACAACTACATTTGAAATTGCTTACATATTTTGTAGAATTAGTGGTGGATAGGGTATAAAGTCTCTTTTAAAATATAAAATGGTTTCATTTGAAACACGTCTGATCACACCCGCTTCTCCACACATTCTTTCGTCCACTTGCTCGACTTTCTTTCCCTTTCACACTTCATCCCCTCACTCGATCATCGAAAATCACGCATACCACATACTTACTCTCTTTGTTCTCATCCACGCATACATAAAAGATTCATACCGCTCGTATGATTTTCGGCTGCTTGTTTCGCACATACATCACACGCACAGATAAAAACACATACACACAGGAATCGCCTCGTTTTCAATCTCCATCGGTCACACGCATCCCCTCACTCACGCATTCGCCACCTCTGCAATTTTCTTCCTTATCGTTTTTCTGTAGAATTTGCTTAAAAATTCGTACGTGAAAATAACTTATTAGCATAAATTTACGTTTAATTTATTATGAGATAAAATTGCCAATTATCTGGTATTTACTCGATTTTAAATTGTATTCAATTGCCGAAAGTCCTATCACTTTTACTTTAGAGTACATTCGAAGAGTTGGCTGCTTCGCATGTATTTTAAAAGAGAAAAAAAAGTTATAGAGGTGGTAAAGCTACTCCGGAAAGTTGTTCCAAGAAATTAAGTACCGGTATAAAGCAACCCGTTAACAACTATTATCCTCGAGTCTACACTTTGAGCTGCTAAAGAAGAACTTTCAGGGTACCGTCAGCTCTCAACAGCTGGTTATAAAATATCAGTCCCTCGTTGTCTCAGCCTCCGTTATTAAGCTCTTTCTTATTCCAACGAAATTTCTCAAAGAACTCAAAGTTTCATCGGAACACGCATAAACACACACGACGTTCTTTGTGCGAGTAAATGCGTAATGCTAATAAGTATAATTTATTTAAACAACAATTATTAACTCTATAACATAAATATTAACACTAGATTTACGAACATTTCTTGTATATCTATTTCCAATATACATATACTAAGGAATAAGGTATACATCGAACAGAATTTGAAATTGCAGAACTCAGAGGGAAATAGATTTGGGTATATGGTATTTGTATCGCTCCATCGATAAAAGTTAGCAACAATTGCTAGGAATAATAGTAATTGTTTTCATAAATTTTGCTCATGAACGCTAAGGAGCGCGATCGCGCTCTTTCGATTATTTGTCGAAATATTATTTGTTCTTCAAATTTTTCATATTTTTAATTTGTGACTTATTATTTTATGAAATACTATTATATATATTAATCATAGTAACGAGAGATATTGATATAGAAATAGATAGAGAGAGAGAGAGAGAGAGAGCGAGAGAGAGAGTGAGAGCGAGAGAGAGAGTGTGAGAGAGAGAAAGTGTGTGTGTGTGAGAGAGAGAGTGTGAGAGAGAGAAAGTGTGTGTGTCTGAGAGAGAGAGAGTGTGAGAGAGAGAAAGAGTGAGAGAGCGAGAGAGAGAGTGTGAGAGAGAGAAAGTGTGTGTGTGAGAGAGAGAGTGTGAGAGAGAGAAAGTGTGTGTGTCTGAGAGAGAGAGAGAGAGTGTGAGAGAGAGAAAGAGTGAGAGAGCAAGAGAGAGTGTGTGAGAGAGAGAAAGTGTGTGTGTGTGAGAGAGAGAAAGTGTGTGTGTGAGAGAGAGTGTGTGAGAGAGAAAGAAAGTGTGTGTGTGTGAGAGAGAGAGAGAGGGAGAGAGAAAGAAAGTGAGTGTCGCAGAACGATGCGATCTTCAGTGTGTTTAACACTAGGTTTACAGGACCCATCAATTTGAACTTCATGACCAAAATTTACACAAATATATGTACTTATATATATTATGTGAGCGCGCAGTCAGTTGTCAGGATTGGTCAAACGCGCTGGCCTTTTTCAACACGAAATCTGAAGAGCGCGAAAGTGGCCCGTGGTACGCAAACGGTTAATGTCTACTTAGATAGTTTGTCATACGCACTCGCCACACTTATCCTTCCCTACAAACATTCTTTCTCATACCTCATACTCTATGATATACCATCACACTTTGAAAGCGAAACGGAACCCCGATCGGGGGTCGGTTTTCCGGTGGCCAAGAAGAAGGGTAGAAAAACACTTGTTTGCAATATGAGAATTTTTAAGTAACAGAACTGGTTCATAATAAAGTCATATCGCGGCCATTATCTCCGGGGAAACTTTACGCGCATAGCTTTTACGAACTTCTCTCAAGTGCTTTTAAGACAGGCAGAAGTGCCCATAAAGATGGATAGATAAAATTGTGAACGTACGAAGCCCTTCCGCGTCGTATATAACGCCGAGACGTTGTGTTTCGCGATAAATTCAACAGAGGCATCTAAAAAATTCTACCGGCTCCCCTTCAAGAAAGAAATTAAGTTAGCCGGTTTCTTTAGAGTGCACGCTGTTGCTCGAAAGCTCGCGTGATGCTTTAAATCGACGAATTATTCCGTTAGAATTCTAAGTTACTCGAGTTACTCAACACACGTCGATTTGTTTGTGATCGAAATTTCATCGAATTAATTAATTCTTCGATAAATCGTAACAAAATCTACATAATCTTCTGATAATTGTGAAAACCAATTAAAATTACTATCAAATTATTATTTACCTAATTATTTAACAAACGTTTTAAAGTAAAATGAATTTAACTCTAATTAATAAACTCTAGAGCTTGATTAAAATTCATTCGATTTAGGTTCAGGTTAGACTTACGACAAATTATGATTCCAACTTAACCCGAACCAAACCTAACTCCCAATTAACCTAAACTCTCCGTCTAACTATAAACTTCGAACTCAAAATGTTAAACCAAAAATTGTAGAGTCAAACGTCCAAGTTTCTCCCACTTGATATACAACATTAACCCTTTGCACTCGAAAGGTGACTGTTAATCGTCTAATGATACTAACTTCAAAAATTTTCAAATTCGAAATATTCACTAAGACTCGCCCATATTAAACGTCATCTACTTTAGTTAAATGATATACTAAAATTTACATATTTGACTATTTAATCCCTGAGTCCAACAAACTAACTAAAGTCTGAAAATTTGGTAACTAACAATCAGCTCTCGAGCGCAAAGGGTTTGCACTCGAAAGGTGACTGTTAGTCGTCTAATGATACTAACTTCAAAAATTTTCAAGTTCGAAATATTCACTAAGACTCGCCCATATTAAACGTCATCTACTTTAGTTAAATGATATACTAAAATTTACATATTTGACCATTTAATCCCTGAGTCCAACAAACTAACTAAAGTCTGAAAATTTGGTAACTAACAATCAACTCTCGAGCGCAAAGGGTTTGCACTAGAAAGGTGACTGTTAGTCGTCTAATGATACTAACTTCAAAAATTTTCAAGTTCGAAATATTCACTAAGACTCGCCCATATTAAACGTCATCTACTTTAGTTAAATGATATACTAAAATTTACATATTTGACCATTTAATCCCTGAGTCCAACAAACTAACTAAAGTCTGAAAATTTGGTAACTAACAATCAGCTCTCGAGCGCAAAGGGTTAACACGCTACATTGTCACCATAAGAATCAGCTTCACACGTATTCCCTCTCCAAACGCCCCCACGTCTACACCCAGCAACCCCTGCTGTCTCTCTCGCCGAACCACCATAAATCACCCTTGGATGGTCCCAAACAATCGCCCCCGGCACCGCGTCCGGTTCCATCGGAAAAACTTCATCCCCGGAACGGGATCACGAGAGCACACCGTCAGATGCGCCGCGACAACACAGCATCCCGTGGCGTCGCACCTCGAGACCCCGGAAAAGCGGCGTCGAGGGGGAGGAGACACGCAGATAAGTAGGTACATCTGGACCAGTTGGCCAACCGCGTATGTGAATACCGTGAATGCCCCGGCTATACGATGGCTCTGTATTAGTACCGGTAATTTCGCCACGATGCACCGGACGTGGATCACAGCGGAAGATAGATGACATTGTTTCCTGCGTCCACCAAGGGAGGGACAGGGGAAACGCACAAAAGCGTTTCGAGGGTAGGGGTAGTTAGAGGGGGGCAGGGGGTAACGAAGATCGACGAATAACAGAGATCGGTTATAAATTGTAAATTAAAAGATATTCATTATTTTAAACAAATGTGTACCAGAGTTTGGTATACATTTTGTGGGCCATTGGAACCAAAAATATAAGATAGAGTAGCCAATCAGCCATGTAATAAATAAATAAATAAAATAAGTGTAGGAGTCTTTATTGTGGGTTGTTACAGGTTTGTGTGTTGTGAATGAATGAGTGAATGATAGATACACTGTGATAGATTGACTGCGATAGATCGACTGTATAACTGTGTTTGCGTGTGTGTGTATGTGTGACTGCGTGTGACTGTGTTGTGTGATTGTTACTGTGTGTCGCGCCCAGGGAAGTTTGCCTTTTATATTCCCTGGACGCGTCGAGAGGGGGAAAATGTGAAGACATGGAAAGGACTCTGCGAGTGTATCCAGAACTCTAATGAGACTGCAATCAAACACCCGTGGTAATGAGGGTCGGCTGGCCATTTGAGCCGACCGTTCAGACCCCGTTGTAAAGTGTTTGATGCAGCCCCATAGAACACCCGCAGAGGTTGCATGTCACCAAATAAGTAATAAAATAGTGCGTAGTCAGAGAGAAACAGTCTACCCTTAGAAAGGGGACTGAAGAATAGTGTTTGGAAATTCAAAAAATAAACGCGAAGACATTATACTTGAATGCTTGATTCCTGTCAATGTTCCATTCGATTCTATCAACGTCTCTTGCTCATTCGTCGAACTTGGAACAGCAAACTCAAACAATCCTTCGCGGTACCACCTCCGTTACAATTAAACGGTACAACTCGATCTTTCTCGTTCCAAGACACCCAGCGTCGGGGGAGAAGAGCCTTCAATTTCACGCGGCGAACGTGTCAACCGGTCGGATCGATCAATACAATCGCCACGATCTCGTTTCATCGGGAGCCGTATCGAAGCCTCGCGTCATCTCGTCGCGGGAGCAGCGAACCGTTCTCTCAAACAGTTCCTCATTCATCGTCAGAGTGAACCAGAGTAACAAAGAGAGAGACGGAGTGATAGAGGGAGGGAGAGAGAGGAAGGTATCAAGACGTGGATACACACGTATCAGATTCGGCGCTCGTTTTATGCGTTACACAGTGGCGAATAATCGGAGCGGAAATTCAGCAGGCATTGTTCCTGGAGGCGCAGTTCACTCGACGCCGCAGACTGTCATTCGAGCCGGTCGTTCCTGCTCGTCATCGTCATTATCATTGTTATCATCCTCCTGCCCCCTCTGGTAGGCGTCGTTGTCGTCGTCGTCGCCGTCTGTGCCAGATAGACACACGACAAATGACGAACTCGCAGGGGTGAAACAGAGAGGAGCTGCTTTTTTACAGCCTATCTCTCTCTCTTTCTCTTTCTCCTTTCAGTGCTTTTCCCTGAAGACTTCGCATTTCTGCGACTTTTATTTACTTTACTTTTGTTATTAGTTAATCTTGAACTAGTGTTGTTCACAGTTCAACAAGTGCATTTTCTGCTCTTCCAAAGTACAATTTTTAATAAATTCAACTTCAGTTCAAAACTAACTAATAACAAAAATGAATAGAACCAATGGCACAGGAAAGAATGAGAAGATGTGCCATTTTTTCCATAACAAGGGTGCTGCAATAGATTTTATTTACTTTTGTTATTAGTTAGTCTTGAACTAGTGTTGTTCACAGTTCAACAAGTGTATTTTCTGCTTTTCCAAAGTACAATTTTTAATCAATTCAACTCCAGCTCAAAACTAACTAATAACAAAAATGAATAGAATCAATGGCACAGAAAAGAATGGGAGATCTCCCCATTCGGTTGGCTAAGTGTTAACATTCTGCACCTTTTGTTATTAGTTAACTTTGAACTAGTATTGTTCACAAGTGCATTTTCTGCTCTTCCAAAGTACAATTTTTAATAAATTCAACTTCAGTTCAAAACTAACTAATAACAAAAATAAATAGAACCATTGGCACAGGAAAGAATGAGAAGATCTCCCCATTCAGTTGGCTAAGTGTTAACATTCTGCACCTTTTGTATTAGTTAACTTTGAACTAGTGTTGTTCACAGCTCGACAAATGTATTTTCTGCTCTTCCAAAGTACAATTTTTAATCAATTCAACTCCAGCTCAAAACTAACTAATAACAAAAGTAAATAGAATCAATGGCACAGAAAAGAATGGGAGATCTCCCCATTTGGTTGGCTAAGTGTTAACATTCTGCACCTTTTGTTATTAGTTAACTTTGAACTAGTGTTGTTCACAGTTCATCAAATGTATTTTCTGCTCTTCCAAAGTACAATTTTTAATCAATTCAACTCCAGCTCAAAACTAATTAATAACAAAAATGAATAAAATCAATGGCACAGAAAAGAATGGGAGATCTCTCCATTCGACTGATTAAGTATTAAGAGGACGACTATTGCAATTAACAGGCTTGTTTCAGTAGATGCGAATATAATAAACAGACATACAACAATATTATATCCACGACGGTTAGGACTGTCGCGAACACCGAAGAAGAACGGGGTCGCAGAGAGGAACGAATGGAAAGTCCACGAGAACTCGATCGGACGGAAGCTGGCGGAGGGTTTACCCGCGAAAAATAAACGGACGCTTTTATATCCGCGGTTTTAACTACGCCTGAACGGCGTAAAACACTTCGAGCAAGCGCCGCGAACAATGCGATTCGTGAAGCGCGCCGCCTCTCATCGGAAACGAAATATTTCCCGCTTTTATGTTGTTCTTGTTCTTCGCGTCTCTTTCCACCCCGCACACTGCCCGGAACCGCTGCTGCACGAGTAAACCACGTTCCGTTGCGCGGATGTTTGGTAAAGCGTCGAGTGGTTCGGTGTAGTTTAATGGGTTTCGGGCGATGGAACAATGGTCGAGAAGGGAGATAGGCTTTTGGTAGTTAATTAGTTAACCGCGTAAGTTTGCCATGATCGAAATTACTTATTTCTGTAACGTGTCGCAGTTCGATTTAAAAATCGACACCTAATAATCCACACCTATTTCGAAGGAGAAAATATTTTTTTTAAATAATCCAATCCTATAAGAATATATCTTTAACACGTTTGTCGCCACTTCATCGATATTTGGGTGACGCTCTTCTTCTTAATGTTAAATAGGATTTTAAATTGGAATTTTAAAGGGTATTCAATGGAATAAGCATTGAAGTATAATATATATAAATATAAAATATAAAAATTAAAAATTAACATTTTTACTGCTTTTATATTATTATTTTTCTTTTTTTTTTTACCCTAGTTTTCTATGCAATCGGATTTGGGCCTGGCGAGAAACTTAGCCGAATCACTTTACTTTAAAGGTTTTGTGTGATTCGACGTTTTTAAAGTGCCATTTTAAAATACTTTTACAAACAAGTCGTTTGCACTCGAATTGATTCGATCTCAGTTGCGACACAAACAAGTGCGATAGATCGTTGCTCTGATACTACTTGTCTCCCCCCCCCCCTCCCTGACTCGCACGAAACGCGTTCGAGTCACTGTATTGGCCCGCCTCGTACATGCTAATTTCGCGGGACAAAGCACCGTCTGTTTGGAGTGTACATAGTATTCTTGACTTTAATCACGTAGAAAAATGCAAACTGAGAAGGGCCGTGCGATAACATCGCGTTTGCACTTTGTGCTTAGTAAAACTGAGCAAGAATTCGACGAGAAACACGAAAACAGCGAAGGAGGGACATTCTAACGGTCGTAAAAGAGGCAACGCTTCTCTTTGTCCCAGAAAATAAAACTTTAATCCTACCCTTTCTTTCGTACGTTGAATTTGCTCTTGCACGTTTAAATTCTGTTTATATGTGTTTGTTTAGCGTAAAACGCTAATTATATAATTGCTTCTGATACTTCGAGTACCTTCGTTTACGAGAAATTTTGGGTACCTGTGAGTCTCTGATACTTTTGAGGAGGAATCCCTTGGATTTCTATATACCGCATGAAATAATTGAGGGTTGAGAAAGGAGATGAAATTGGAGGGACATTGGAGATTATAGGGTGTCTACTGCATGGGATTGCAGGATGTAATAGGTGGATTTCATTAGAGGAACAGCCATTCTACAGTTGTTGAGGATATAATGTAAATCAACAACAAGAGTAGCTCTAAAATGGTAAAGCAGTTGGCAAGCTCACAGATTTAATCACAAAAGAGCCTGTTAAATACAAGATCTCTACTGCACCACACGTGTGGCAATGGTACCTTGTAGAATTCGATTAGTACTTTCAAACTATCAATGATTTGATTGCATCTCTTTTAGAAAGTTACATAAAGCCCTCAGCGGCACCTGTTAGCTTTATAATATCTTTTCACAAAAACTGATACGTGGTTGATAATATCACGCACTACATTATCGTTCTGTTGTTACGTGCATTTGTCGTGCGAGGGCTACAGTTTCCTGTTTCTTTTAGTTCGTGGTACACATCCGGTACGTTTTATAGTGTTAGACTCCCGTATTTATTGTTTAAAATACGTTTAATTAATTAAACCGATGGGTTAATAATACTTTTAACTCGTTGTTAATTGTTCGATAACATTACATAAATGTACTCATTGTTATATTTGACGTATTTCTAATCGATTTTAATGGATTACGAGAACATGTCTTTGCATGGCATTCTTCCAGCCGTATAACAACAAAAGCGTGTACTTCGTTATAAAATTTCAACACTTTAGTAGTACATGTTCTCGTGAACTTTATAAGAAGATTGTGCCATAGATATCATATTTTGATGTTCAAGTGAAATTTTGTTTTGTTTCTCTTTGTAATTCGAACACCACTTCGTCATAACCTAAAACATTCCGTTAACTTTAAAATTCGTCGATTAATTTTGTCACAGCTGTGTTATCAGAATCAGTACTAAACTTTTTAATTTATTAAACTTTTAATACGGCTTCAAATACAATATAAGTGTAATTTTTCCTATTAGAAATGGCAGACGCACCTGCAGAACCAAAGGCCAAAGTGAAAACAACTAAGAAACCAAAGGAGAAGCCCACGGATCCTCCTGCACGTAAGAAGAGGCCATTCAAAAGACATGGACGTCTTTATGCTAAGGCTATTTTCACTGGTTATAAACGTGGACTACGTAATCAACATGAACATACAGCACTACTAAAGGTTGACGGAGCTAGAACTAAGTGTGATTCAAATTTCTATGTAGGAAAACGATGTGTTTATGTATATAAGGTAATTTCTATCACTTTTCTTTAGTTATTTTGCTCAAAATTATGTTGTGACAGTCACTGATCTAAGTTGACTATTATCATAATCATGGCTACTTTATATTTGACAGGCAAAAAATAAGACACCTATTCCTGGTAAAAAAGGCAGGAAAACAAAAGTTAGGGCTATTTGGGGCAAGGTAACCCGACCACACGGAACCAGTGGTTCAGTGCGTGCTAAATTTAAGAGGAATTTGCCAGCTAAAGCAATGGGCCATCGCATCAGGATTGTAAGTTATTGATCAACTTTTATTTTTATGATATATAAATATGGATTTAATAATGTTGTTCACTTATTACAGATGTTGTATCCCAGTCGGATATAAAAACTTTTTCTTGTATAAAATAAGTAAATAAAATACCATTTTGGTACTAACTACAGTTTTTTTTCTTCCCTTGCCAAATTCATTTATATGTTTATAATCTTTGAAATTGTTGAATATGTGTAATAAAGATTATAATTATTTTATCTTAATATGAAAGTTGTTTTTTTTATATTCTGTTCTATTAGAAATTTCTGCATGCATATATATGTGTAAAATTGTGTTTATCCAACACAAAAACATAACCTTAAATTCTACTTAAGTAAAGCTCTTTAATCTATGGCACAAAAATATTTAGAATTAAAGAAAACTATTATTAATTTTAGACTTAACAAAAAATGGAACATCTCGAAATAAGATATATAGAAATTTAATATTGATTGCATAGATTTGAAAGGAAGCCATTTTCTGTCAAATACGCATAGTCCACCTACACATTCAAACGTAAAGTTCAGTCTTTACATTGAGATACGCACAGAGTTAAATCACTATCACACCTAGGTGTTGTAAGATATCTAAGGCTTTGTAGTGCGACTGAAGTAAATATCGCGAATTATACGTTTCATTTTACGGGAGGAAATAACTTTTCTCCTAACAGTATCACAATGCTACATTCATATATTTAAAGAGACCGTAAAGAGAAAGGAACAATGATGATGTTTTGCTGTTTGAGAAATTGTTTTGATGGCCTTGGCTTTGCCGCAACTCAAACACCGAAGAGAGAACCAAATCCTATAGCTTTAGATACATCTTTCATGGGTAATTTTTACTCTTATTATTGAAATATCATTAATAGTGCTGTCTAAAAATATTAACAGTATTCGTACTTCCATATTTACATAAAATTATACTTTTACTCGTTCTGAAGCTAAGGATGTACATTTAGTGTCATTGATGATTTATTGCGATCATGATAAAAGTTTTTTCCATAATTTTCATGTTAAAGATAAGGAACATGAAATTTTTTAAAAAATAACAGTGCTTAAGGAAAATATTGTATTGATGTAGGACATGAAGTTGTGATAGTGAAAAATGGTCTAAGAGTGTGTGGTCGTGGTGGTGCCTTAACAAATGCTCCTCTTGTCCAAAGTAAAAGTTATTTTGAAGTTAAAATACAACAAGGAGGTATATGGGCTATTGGATTAGCTACAAGATCTACAGACCTTAATATCACGGTTGGAGGAAATGACACAGAAAGTTGGGCACTTAATTCTGATAATATTATAAGGCATAATCAGCAAGAAGTATATAAAACTCAAAGTCAAATTCAAGAAGGAGATATTATAGTAAGTAAAAACTACACAGGTATGTCAGTTCATAAATTAATGATATCCTATCCATCAGGGTGTATCTTACGACCATATAGAACTTAATTTTTACTTAAATGGGAAATCAATGGAAACTCCAATGATGGGTGTAAAAGGAACTGTGTATCCAGTACTTTATGGTAATTGTTTGTGAATCAAAAAAATTGAATCATGTTTAAACACATAAAGAAATAAATCTTTATTTGTAGTGGATGATGGGGCCATCTTAGATCTAATTTTGGATAACTTTGCTCATCCCCCACCCATAGGTTTTGAAAAGATAATGCTAGAACAATCATTACTCTAGCAGGAAATATTACATCAGTGTCAATCTCTCCAAGGTTTGATACTGTCAAAGCATTTTATGTCCATCCTATATTTTGTCTAATATTAAAATACAGAATCAAAAATTATTCTAATTTAGACATTAATTCTTAAAACATAATTTTATGAATAAGAAATATTTCTCTTAATAATAATGTACAAATATATTTAATTAACAATTGCAAAATAAACATTTTAATTTATATGTTGTTTTGACGTTTTTTTTATCCCATTTTTAACATAATGTTCACAAGAATTGAAGCTTACATGCAATGGTAATATTAAAATATGTAATATAGACCTGTTCTTATTTAAATATGGTATATCTTAAAATAATTACATATTTTTTTTGCATAATTGTTTAATAATCAAGTAATATAATTTTAAGTGTGTACAACTTACATATAATATTTTTATATAATATATATGTATATATTATATATATTGTGTGTGTTTGTATAAGATTGTATATAGTGTGTACACAACAATTTATTGTTCCTTAATGATTTAATGGTATGGTATGTACACTGGCTTATATAAGGTACCATTGGCTTAGGCCTATACTTTGCTTTATTAGGCTACTGTCATGGCTTTTTGTTCTCATCTTTCCTTTTTACTTTATTTAATGAGGAGCTTAATTTTATGCTAAAAATTTCAAGCTACATAATAAATCTAATTTTTCATTCATGCTAATTTAATGATAATCACAAGTATTTTGTTGCACACATAATGAGATAAACACTTCAATGTGTATGAAAAATAAAGGCAGAGATATATGTAAGTAGCTGAACCTAAAAAATTAGTAAACTAAAATGTTGCCTCTAAATATATTATATTAATCTTTAAATACTGCACACCCTGTGTGATTTAAGTTTAATTATTTATGTTAACATATAGTAAAGTTAAATATGCGAAAATAGCGGTATATTGTTAAAATCTGTTCCTGTGCATCAAATGCTTTAAAGATTTTTTGTGTTTCATTGAAGTTAGATACCCCTAATTATTGTACCTATACGTACAAATCGAAAGATCTTAGAACTTTCTACTTATTGCAATTATAATACTCACTTTATTTTAAGAACATATAAAAAATTTCTTTTTTACAATTGCTTGTATCAAGCTCTCTGCTGCATTTTCGTAAAAACTTATTAAATCTTTGGTCCTTAATGTTACTTTTAAATGATCATTACTATTAATCATATTACATCTTTAATATTAGATATATATATATTTATAAATAGATTGTTCATAAATTGTCCACCTGTAAATGATAGTAGGATCGAATTAATTTTGCCTTATATATTTTGATACTGCTTAAGAAACATTATATTTTATATTTTACTGTGTGGAAATCAAGATAATTCTATTGTAGTATCACTCACAGGTTAACAAAATAACATTTAACACAGGCCATGAAAAGCCTTAAGTTTATAAACAACTATTAGAAGAAATGATACCCTTTCTTAATTAACATACATCGCTTGTAATAACAAAGCTAAAAAAACGGATTAGTTTTTTTCGTGATTCATGGCACTCATTCTACAATTAAATGTATAATGTATGTAAATATGGTGATTATACCAAAGACCAATAATATATTAAAAACTACATATCCATCGACAACATATAATGTTCACAGATGTTTGTGAGCATTCGTGAATTCCATTTGTCACGTGGGTTAGTAATGCCAAATATTATTTCAGATGTAATTTATTTTTTACAATTTTTTCTTTTTTAATATATTGTAACATTAATACTAAAAATATGTTATATCATATTTACATTCGTAAGAACTAAAATCGACCTAATTAACTTTTGATAACAACATGACCCAGAAGAGGAAGCTAAAATACCAATTCAAAAGTAATGAAGATGTTAACTATCATTAAAACCACAGTTCATTCTCTACCATCGATCACTCGACATTCGCAAACATTCGTGAACCATTTACGCAATTGGTAGATACGTAGCTAAAGAGAGCATTTGCATTTTGCTTCGTAATGCTAGTTGCCTTAGATATAATCTAATATATATGTATATATAGAATATATTACATTTATTTTGATGACTGGATGATATGAAATATTTATAATGGTAACCCATTGAGTCTTATTGCACGTACAATTCTAATATATTAACCGAGTACATGATCTTTTTAACTTAATGCAATTTATTTGATTTATTAATGTAACGATTGCTACTTTTGTACCAAAAACATTTTAAACTATAAGTTTTATATATTTATGATCCTCTATACGTTATAAGTTAAAATAAATTTTATCGAAACAAATATGGACTAAAATAAAATGACCTTTACGAACAGTTACATTGTTAAATAATCAGCGTCTAATATTAAACACGTTTATCCAATGACCATTCATTTCAACATTCACATGAACACTTTATTATTTAAACTATACAGATCGCTTTTATTAAACTTAAACAGTCTGAACAGAAATATAGTGCAGCCCACTTTTCAATCGACAGTCAAACAAGCGGAAATGCCGCACAAAGACCTGAGTGCAATCGGTTTCGCTGCTTAATTTGCTGCAACAATGTAAATTTCGGCCATACTATATTTCTGTGAAGACTGTAACCACTTCGTTTAAATAACACTGCAAATTATTCTGTTAAAAAATATAGACTTTTATATATATTTACAAAATTAATTTGTAATATTTATCCTTCCATTGAAAACCGCTATAAGTAAAAATTTTTATTCATGCTGTATATTATGTTACTTTTATTATCTCCTTCAGCAAGTAGGAATATAGTCTGTGATCTAATTTGTAACCTTTGATATACTTTTAAAGTAAGAAATATTTCGTTTATATTTTCTTTAATAAAAGAAGCTATACATAATATTTCTTAAATGATACTTATAATTTGCAATAATAAACAATGATTAAAAATACGATTATTATAAAATTTACAACAAACACGATATATCAAAAGTAAATTCATTTTTTTTATGAGATATGAATGTATTCGTAAAAATATGAAAAAATAAAATAGAAAAAATATATGTATATTATGATGCATGTTAATAATTTTAATTACACAATTATGTAACTAATTTTTATCACGTTTGAACAAATACTAAGGCAAATTCACATAAAATATTGAGTATTATATAAAATACTAAACAACTATATTTTAAAAGAATATATTAAAATGAATATATATATATTTTATAATTTATAAAATTTCTCGCCGTAAGTATGCATTCAAGAAATAATTATATCTGTTTTAATTACAAAACTGATTTCTTAATGAACACAAAAAAGATTAGTTTCTAAATTATTCTTTGCACAAAATAAGATTTTAATTTAAGTGTATCATCCTAAACAAAAGCTGTATTAAATGGAAGAACCCCTTAAAAACATTTATGAACACTATAAAAAGAAATCATTAAAAAATTTGTATGATTACATACTTTTTATAATACAGCTACTGAAAGAGGATTTCAAGGGTTACACCAAGATCCTCTCTGAGCTCTCTTTGGTCTTATCCACGTTATTTTCTATAAACACTTTTGGTAAGTTCCATGCAGGCAACTGCACATAATAATTTTATAATAAATCAAAAATTTCTTTCTTTCAAGGACGATTCCCTGAGATGCCCAGATTCAGAGCAATATTTTTTCTCCTCGGCTATGAATGCAAAGCATCAGTTGTATCCATTAATAACGTACCTACATATCATTCAATATCCGTAGTATCTTCGATAACAGAATCCCAATTGAATTCTGTTGCGCTTTGCCGGGAAGGTAATTCCCCAAGGTGTTGAAATCGTTGTACAAAGTATGGATCGCGATCTCTAAGCCGTCCGAATCTTTGAAACGCAAGATTCTTTGCAAAATTATATAGTTCCAGATCCAGCCTGTTTAATCTACGCACAGCATCTAATTGTTCCGGGGTTAGAGTAGCCATTGTGGCAGCACTCAACGTCGCGTTATGTTGCTCAAACGCAACAGCAAATCTCATCCCAAACGTTTCTTCAAACGAATATTGTCCCACCTATTTAATTTCAAGTTAATGTTATAACATTTACATACATAACAAAATGTTAAAACTGTATAAACTAACTTTATATTGTATATGACCAGCGATAGAATTTGTGGGAAAAATATCTTTTGTATAACTAGGTTTAAAAAACGTTAATGAAATTTTCAAAAACTTATGGTTTTTTATAATTACATACATTTAACTTTTTAGTAAAAAAACTAACAGTGATCAATTTTATTTTTCATTTTTTATTTGTTTCTAAAGAAGAAAATATTTCTTTCCTAATTACATTGTAAATGCGATTATACTTTATATGCACAATATACAAAAAAAAAATATATATAATGTAAAATTTTTGTTTTATGTAATGACAAACTTGATAGCATAAAGTCATTTAGATGCATTCGCGTAGTAATGTATCAAGGACAGTAGGTCACTCTACAAGCCTACGGATAGCAAAAAGGTCAAAGTTGGGACAAAAACGCGTTCATAATACGTAAGAACGATAAAAAAAAGTGTTAACTTATATAAGAGAAGACATGTATAATTTCTCTAGACAGTAAATGTATTTTTCATGCTTAGAATCCGATTTATTGTATCACGTCAATCCGATTGTGAGTTTTGTTTATTTATCAAAATTAAGCATTAGGATTATATTAAATCTAAATAACAATCCTGTAAAAGTATTATAATTTTCATGCATCTTAAATTAGAAAAGAAAATTTTTAAAGCTGAAAGGTCGAAAGCGTGTTTACAAGCATATTCATCGTCCATATACGGCGAGTAAGACTAATATTTATATTAAGAGTTACTTTCAACATATGATTTTCTGGTGCAACATAAAATTCTTGTTAGTAGATGGTTCAAGCGACTCAGAAGCCAAAATAATCTTTTTCAAAATTTAAACATATGATAAATTTACAAATAATTCGAAGCATAAGAATTTAATAATGATGTTTTAATATATTAAAATAAAATATTAAGAAATCTATAAATAAGACCACATTATATTAAAAAATAGTAAATGATGTGAAAAACTATTTTCTAAACGAATCGTTAAAAATGATTACAATCACAAACGACAATACTAGAACACATACGCATTTAATTATCAACAAAAAATTTGTTCTTACTTTTTGGAATTCAGTCAACATGAAGAAAGGCATGAATTGCAAATTGTGCTTAGCGCTAGCCAACATAAGACGATCTCTCTCCAAGCTGCTGAGTGAAGAATTGTAACAACCAACAATCGATAGATCAGCCAACATTCTCGTTTGACGGTTACTTGCCAAATTATACGGACACGCCATAAACTATATAGATAATAAAATTATTTATCTAAATAATTTAAATTCATCTTGATAAATAAAATTTTGTTACATTTTCATACTTAGATAGCTCATGTTTATACATAGGATACTTATTTGGGAAAAACTAAATTTTCACAAAAATTTAAAAATGTAGAATTAACAAAGCAACTGCTGTTTTCATAGAAGAAAATGTATTTATACAAAGGAGAAAAAATTGTATCTATTTAGAGGAAGAAAGAACAGAGACTTAAGATAAGGGAAAATGCTTATCTTAATGTGTTTCTAGATGTGAAAACTCTCAGATACATAATATACTTAATGCTCTACTCATGAATGAAACTCACTGTTATAAATTCATGAGAATATTAAAATACAAAGTTGCTTTAAAATTACTAAATATCACTAAAATTTATGATGTAATATTACCTGTTCTAAGGAGACCCCTTGCCAACTAGACCCTGGATAGCACTGTGGTATATTTGCTTGGATTCCACCACACCAATGACGGGCTCCTCTCCATGTTGCACCTCTTTGTACATGTCTAAATTCAGACAAGTATCTTGCAACAGGCTCTCTTATTATAGTTATATAAAAGTATCTACGTTTTATCCCATCCCCTTCAATTTTATTTAATTCAGTATCAACACAACTAGTCAGTTCAGTCCAGTCAGCATGTAAACCACATTTCCAACCAGTGGAGTATCGTGAAAAAAGCCAATTTTCATTGCGATTTGGACGGAAACAAAAGCAACGCTTGCGCCTTCTTTGACAAGAACATGGTCTCTGTAGATCCAGATCTCTAACTAAATGTTTTCCAAATAGCGTACCTCCTGTAACATACAATATTTAAAGATTGACAAACACAATTTTTTTATGCATCAATAATTTTTTTTTAATTTTGCTAATAATGTTAACGCCTCTGCATATTTATTGATTATTCAAACAAATTTTTATGATGTATAGTTCCCATCATTATGCATCCTGATAAAGGAAAGCTTTATGGGAAGCATGCACATGGAAAACAAAAAGGAAACAGGGATATTCATGCACAGCATATTAAAGAAGGCAACATCTCTGAATTGCTCTTTCTCTTTCTAAGATAGGGCTTGGGGGTTTCACAGTGCTTGATGAATAATGCAAAGATTCAGTTGTACAATGGTCAGAAAGGGTGTTGCATTGTTTTTATTAAGCTATAGAATTGGTTGGTATTTATTCAAAGAAACCAAAGTCCAAAATCAAAAAAAAACATAAATTTATGCAGAAATTTTAGAAACAGAAAACTATTTAGTCTGTGGAACTTATACGGTGTCAGTTCCAATTTTCTTACTAATATAAACTATGAAATAAAATATGTAAACCAATATAACTGTCATGGAGAAAGGATTCTATATCATGACAAGAATAAAAAAATAACTTATATGTTAAGATTTTATTTTGATAAAAATTCTAACCGCTCATTTTTTCTAAAATTAAATCAGAGAAAAAAGACTGACATTGACACATAACATTTATTTTAAAAAAATACACTGAACAATATATTACAAGCACTTACCAGTCTTTTGAATGTGTAAGAAAACAATGACATCGTGACCATTGATGTCAAACTGAAAAGTATCATTAGTAAACACATCGTCGTAACCAAGGCTCCCCTGAATACTCTGCAATCTAAAAGCAGGATGTACCGAGAGCAGGCCATTTTTGTCGAATTCGACGGAGACGGAAGACAAACCGGAGCCGGGACCAACGGACAGACCCTCGGATAATCTCACGGACTCCTTGATCTCGCGGCTCGTTAAAGCACATACGTGGTCCGGACAGAAGTAACCGAGATAAATGATGCCCGTAAGCGCGAGAAACAAACATATCCCTACAATGCTACGTAACCGAGTCCTCCGTGCTCGTGACTCCATCGTCGCGGACTTCTCGCATAAATCGTCCTCTACTAGGACCAAGATTTCGCTAACGCCTTCTTCGCTTGACCGTTTGCCCATTATTGTGCCTCATGTTTTTTTCACCACTAAACACACCGCGTACCGCTCGCCAATGCGGCCTGACCAAAACTACGCTCCCAGCGAACGTCGGCCATGACAGATACTCTGTATCCCTACCACGCGCCTGATCGAGTAGTCGTCGGTCGCCGCGGTTCTCTTACGGACATTGTCTGGTATTCGTCTGTAACAATTTCTTCAAGTGAAGAAGGGAGAACGAGAGAGTTTATTTAAAAGTGCGAACTTAAGGAGTGTACGCAGCTGCAACAGATTTATACATATACTCTTACGTATGCTTATGCAGCGTTATAGAATATCTATTTAAAGCGGCACCGTCTGTTTTTTCACGTTCAAGACGTCAGGTGAGTTTCTGTATAAAAAGTTATCGTTTTTAAAGATCATGTTGATTATGATTTCTTTCCTTCATTCGTGAGGGAAATTGAAATGTATTTTATATTTGTATCAAATTTATAATATATTTATTTTAACTGATTGAAATATAATGGAAATTATAAAAAGATGATAGTAGTATTTAAGATCAGTGTATTTAAGTAAGTTTGGAGATTGTTTATATTATTTATAAAAATTTTATTACGCATTCAATTTTTGCCCTCATTTATAATATTGCAGTTTCACAAACTTTGAACGATATGTTTAAAATACGTAAAAGTAAAAAATCATTGATATATTCATTTTAGCGCCTTTTTTTGAGAACTCTGAAGTGAGCTACAATATTGACGTATACAGTCGAATATTTACATTACTTCAGATCGTATGTACCATAACCTAATTTCACTTGTCAAGTTTCGTTTTTTGAGTTACTGTCATATGTTTATAAATATTGTTAATTATACGTAGAATTGTGTGAATTGAAATTTTTATTCTGGAATTCTTAAATTGTTCGAAGTAAGTATTGTTGAATAAGATTATAATATTTATTGGAAATCTTATTTTTCTTTTGCTTAAAAGTATTACATTAATGATTTGTTAAGACATACAAAAAAGCAGAAGTGGAAAGTTAAGTTTTTTATCCTTTGCGACTTATAATAAACAACATTTAAGAAAATTTTTTGAGATCAGTATGTCAACTTGAATTGAAGTTCAACTTGTACTGTATTAAACATTCATTAATGGAAATATATGCACTAGCATATCATACCCTTTTTGATGTTTAGAATGACAACTATTGAATTGCTTGAAGATAGAATTGCTAATTTGGAGAAACAAATATATGGAATTACACAAAGCAATGAGACTAATGATACTTCGTTAGAAAATCCTGTGATTGATAATCTATTACATGTAAACACATTGGTCTCATCTGCAATGTCAGGAAGAGAAAAAGCAAATTTAGTGATAAAGCGATTACCAGAATTAAATAACTATTTGGATCCTATAGTTGAAAATTTAGAAATACCTATAGAAGCTAAACTTCAAATGCTATTTGCAATGGCTCCAGAGATCAAGCAAAATCATAAAATGTTAAAGCAAGTGCAAGAACTAATGCCTGTATTAGAAACAGATCAGCTGAGAGACATACCAGAGTTAACAAATAAACTCAATGATTTGAGTTTAACATATCTGAAGTTGTATGAAGATACTCAAGGATCAAACAGTCGTATAAATGAAGTGTTTTCCAAATACAATGAAGTAATAACTAGTATTTCTAAGTCATTAATTACTATAGATGCTGTTGTAACAGCAGCTGAAGTTGCAGCAATGCCTAAGAAACAATTAGATTAAGCATATATTGTATAAATATTTATAAAAATATAATAATAAATAACATTTATAAAAATATTATTATTTTCAGAATAAAATTATTTATGTTAAAAATAAACAAGCCTTGAATTCATTTAAAATACATTTATTTTTTTATCTTAGCATATAAAAATACTTACGCATTTATCAGTGACTATGCATACATAAACATATTTTATTATTGTATCTTTTCATAACAATGTATTTTATTAAAATACTTATATACATTTATCCTATCTATTTCTTAACCTATTTCATTGTTCGTTTCAGAAATCCTCTTTTTTAGGATCTCTGAGACAAACAGTTGAATGAATAATCGGGTGCATTTATGTGTTGGTCTTCCGTTTCCAATAAATACTTTTATTTCTCGTATTTAATAACTGGATGTAAAAGATTCCCGCGAACGTCCTAAGAATCGATAATACTACATCACTGCCGATATGGTTCTGACATCATACACTGCAAAGTAGACGTTAGCGAGAATCTATTAGACACAGTTACGCGGGATCTGTTGATTATTCAAAAAAAAAAAAAAAATGAACGGGCGTGTTTAACGTTCTTCACTTGTTCATACTTATAAAACAGCATTCTTAAGAGACCTAACTCGTTAAACCTGTAAAAAAATCTCTTACAATGTTAAGCATTATTAAACAGTCACTTTATACAGTATTTACAAATTTCTTAATTGTAAATAAGTATCGTGGATCGCCAATTATATTGTACCTCCGTCCTCATTTTTTTTTGTTCTTTTCTGTCACGAGCACAAAAACTCGTCGTGGAATATTGCAATACCCATTAATCGATATCGTAGACGCAGAGACAAGAAGATAAAAAAGATCATTTACATTTCAGAGCGTCTTTTTCTTGATGCAGAACAAATTATGGCCGCCATTCATTGCTATCCGTCGAACACGTTCTTTGCGTTTAAATAGGAACATATATGAAGTACAGACAGACGGATATACATAAATTAAGTACATCGTGTTTTTCGTCTCGCATCTCGTGATTTTCAACAGGAACTTCCACGTTCAATCGTGCAGTTCCCCCCTCCCCATCGTGCGAAATTTCTTCTCCCGTTTCTGTCGTTCGTTTGTTCGGTAGCGTCGTTGTTGTCGATCATCAAAATTCGCCTAATGCTCGCGTGTCCTCGTGAAAAGAACGGAACAGGCGTTTACAGGCGCTTTAGCTTTGCACTTGCAAAGCGGGCACGGAATTTCGTAACCAGGATAATGCCGGTTCCACGCTAGAATAGATCGCTGGATGTCCCCTCGAGCATCTGCTGTGGTGGCTGAGCAAACCTTGAATCTCCCATCTGAAAGACCCCCCTCCGGATTCCCTGAAGCACATCAGAGGCGCCCCTTCGTCGTTCTGAAACAACGAATTGCACGATGAATCGACAGCTCTATTTTGTTTCGTCGGTTTAACACAAGAACCACTGACAATTATAGTGTACTTATTTGCATGGAAGAGATCAAATTAAAAATTACATGAAAACATATTGAACGCATAGAAAACAAATCTTTATTTATACTTTCTGCAGAAAATCATAGTAAATTTTGGAAACTTTACCACAGTGAATTTATAAGGCTGCTATGAATAATTACGAATTGGTCATTTTGACTGGTCTGGTAGTTCTAGTGTTAACGTTGAAATTATATTTTATTATAATGATATAATATTTATATTTATATAATTATATTTTCGTCGTTGGTTTAGAGTTTAACCCGTTGACATACAAATAAAACGGAATCTGATGCGTTCGAAAAATATTTAACCCTTTGAGCGCTGAATACTCTTGGCCTAAGTGCTTCGAAAGGACAATCTGACACTGGCAATCGCGTTGTAGTAAGCGAAAAATCGAAAAAATTGGCAAACGCATATTTTTGTTCATGATCCCTACGAGCAACTTCCGTTAGACGCATATATGCGTCCATAGCACTTAAAAGGTTAATTTGGCTCAACTGAACTGAGTTATGTGCAAGCTTAAAAACAGAACATTTTATTTTGAAATCTGCATTGTTGTATAACATTTAATCAGGTTGATATCAATCAAGTAACATTATAAAATAATAAATTAATAATTCTGTAAAGTATGAAACACTTCAAAGCATTTTGGAATATACAGATAGTTCTTGACGTCTCTGAGACGTTAAAATTTATAATGGCACATGAAATGAATAATGTCTCCTGTCCGTCATTGTATGTCAAGGGGTTAACCCAGAAGGGGTTAAGAATGCTTACGTAGCAAGGTCCTTTATCTTTGTCGGTGAATCCAGCGCAAATGTTATCTTTCGTAATGAAACCAGCGTAGTGACTGGTCGCGTTGCATTTTTCCGAATCGAACGTTGGCAATGGCAAGAAGTTCAGATACTTCTGCAAGTCCACTTCTCCGTTCACAGAGAATCCCCATCCTACCATGACACATATTTGTCCCGGCTGAAATCGAACGAAAACACGTATACATATGTATCTTTAAAAGATATTCGTCACCAGATTCTCTGGCTAATCGTATTAGCAGTTCTAGCATGCATTTACCAAATATTCACGATACTAACCTGAATAGAATGTTTCGGAAGACAGACCGCGCTGACGTTCCTCGAGAAAGCCAAAGGTTCCTCGAGTTCCACCAGTGCTATATCGTTGTTGTACAAAAATTGATTGTACTTCACTTGAGGGTACGGAATAATATTCCTCACGGGGTGTGCTTTCAGTAGGCTTTCACCGGTGAAAAGCTGCCATCCGTTGCTCTGCTTATATCTAAAGCGAATGGAAAGAATTCTCAGATTCCCTTAGATTTCGAAGAAAAATCATCCAAATAATCTGAATATTCGAATATTCCGAATATAGCAAAGGAATCATCCAAATAGTTAAAAATATCCGAATAATTCGGACAATTGGGATAATAAACAGAATGAAGAAGCATGTATTTGATTTCTTATGTCTTTGAGATTTTTTTATAACCCTTATTTGAATATTCGAATTTTTTGAGAGAAAAATCATCACGAATGCTTCGTGACGTTATTATCCGGATATTTAAATATTTGGATTTTTTGAGAGAAAAATGATCGCAAATACTTCGTTACGTCATTATCCGAATATTCATATATTTGGATTTTTTGAGAGAAAAACCATCGCGAATACTTCATGACGTCATTATTCGAATATTCATATATTTGAATTTTTTGAGAGAAAAATCATCGCGAATACTTCGTTACATTATTATCCAGATATTCGTACATTCGGTTACCCGAATGATCTGAATCCTAAGTTACACATCAAATCTACGCTAAAGAACCGAGTTCCAACGTTCATCGTCAAACGATCAGAACACCATGATCGAAGCTAGAGAAACACCATGACTACTTCTTTATCTCATTTTATTTTACCTGTGAATACAGGAATAACTGGCGAGTACGTGCATCGGCCCCAAAACGCTCGCCGTGCATGCAGCACCGTGTTTAGGCTCTTTCAGCAAAGCCACGCCGGAAGACTGGCCCTCGCTGGCCGGAGTTCCGCCAACCAATCTCGCGGTTGGTCCCTCGCCGTAGTGCGATCCGCAGGTGAACTCTTGGCAAGAGACTTGCACGACCTTGTCGGAGACGCAGAATTCCACTTGCTCGAGATTCGTGACCAATGGCGTGCGGTGATTAGGATTCGACTTCAGTCGGAGGATCTTCTGGGCTTTGTCCCAAGTTCGGAGCTCTGTGCTCTCCGAGCCGGCGAATCCTAATGCCTGGCAGTAAGAGTTGCTGAACTCTTCGCTCCATCCGTCGGAGCAAACGAGACGATACTCTCCGTTATGTTGTCTGTAAAATGATCACGATGTGTTCTAATTATTTGCTGATACAATTAACTCATTAGCGTTCATTTCTGTGTTGTATTCGATCACTGTTGAAAAACAGTTTCGGTTTTGTATATACGTCTAATGAGCAACTGATAGAAAATGGGTTCAAAATTTGGGATGAAATCGTGAAATTGTCGTGAGTATCGGCAGCGAGAGATTGAGAGATAAGACAGTTAGCGGAATAGTATTCTTATAGTTAAACATTGATGAATGATAAGGATAGATACAATGTGGTATAAATAGAATTGTTTGGAATCGAACAAAAATTAATAATAGGACAAGATGAAGAAAACACAGATTTGTTGAAATCTAACGATTAGATCAATGTCGTGTTTAAGTTCCCTATCGGAGATAAGAAAATCAAGCAACTTATTTTTTCAAATATGGATGTCAGTCTTTTCTTAATCTAATCGCAGTGACCTATGTATACCTTATTTTTAATAATGAACTTTCGCTCAACTCCTGGAGCCCACTGCTTTCAACGCCTTCCTCTTTCTGCCCGTCCGTGAGATTTCTCTCCATGGTCATGTTCGCCATTAAACAACCCCATTCGTCGGAGTGATCGGGGCAGTGCTCTATTCCATCGCAGACCTGATTTTCTGGCACGCATCCGCCTGTCTGGCACTTGAATTGATCGAGGGCGCAGTCGCACAGTTTTTCGTCTTCCCCGTTGGCACACTCGCTGATTCCGTTGCAGTGCCACGTCAATGGTATGCACCATTTCTCCGTTGGGCATAGATACTCGTCGTTTCCACAACTTTCGGCACAGTTGTACTCGTCCCGGTGATCTTCGCAGTCTGGTCGGCCATCGCACTGCCAGATGCCCGGAATGCATCTTCCTGCAGTATCAATTGATTGCAATGTGTATTAAACTAACGTGTACCCCTTTACGTTCCTTGAAAACTTTATTTTCTGATTTATCTCACGTTAGCTAGAATGTTGGAAATTAAAATTTCGAGAAAGAAAATCGCGAATTTAATCTTCGAGACAAATACGTATACCCTTTTACGTTTCATCGATACTTCATTTTCTGATTTATCTCACGTTAACTAGAACGTTGGAAATTAAAATTTCGAGAAAGAAAATCGCGAATTTAATCTTCGAGACAAATACGTATACCCTTTTACGTTTCATCGAAACTTTATTTTCTGATTTATCTCACGTTAACTAGAATGTTGGAAATTAAAATTTCGAGAAAGAAAATCGCGAATTTAATTTTCAAGACAAATTTTACGTTTTGTCGATACTTCATTTTCTGATTCATCGCACATTAGCTAGAATATTGGAAATTAAAATTTCGACAAAGAAGATCGCGAATTTAATCTTCGAGACAAATACGTATACCCTTTTACGTTTCATCGAAACTTTATTTTCTGATTTATCTCACGTTAACTAGAATGTTGGAAATTAAAATTTCGAGAAAGAAAATCGCGAATTTAATTTTCAAGACAAATTTTACGTTTTGTCGATACTTCATTTTCTGATTCATCGCACATTAGCTAGAATATTGGAAATTAAAATTTCGACAAAGAAGATCGCGAATTTAATCTTCGAGACAAATAATGAGGATGAAATTAAGTTTGACTCTGATCTACTCGGATCAAGCATCAATGTCAATCCATTAAACGCGACGAGGAAGTAGCTATAGCTAATCGCTATCACGAATTCGACTACCAGAAGCATTCGTTAACCCAACGATTAGGCAATTTGCTCAAACGATAACCATTGACACCGATAACTCGTGTCGAGAAAAGAAACAACTTGTCTATCCGATACGTTCGACCACTAAAGGCCTATTGCGAAATCAGTATTAAATATTAATCGCCAACTGAAAGTGATCGTCGTGCGCTGTGTCGGTTGGTTTTCCCTTTCGCTTTTCTTATCGGCTAATTATCATTTCGATTTGCATGTAACGATCGATCGGTTGTAACGGGCCGCGCGCGAGTACTCACCGTTGGGACATCTGAATTCGTCGAACTGGCACTTCCACTCCTCGCAGTTCTTCTCGTCGCTTCCGTCGTCGCAGTCGACGATCTTGTTGCACACCAGGTCCCGTTTCAGGCACTGACCGCTGGCGCACTGGAAGTTTCCAGGGCAGCCCTCCTGTTCACAATTCAGTTCGTCCGAACCGTCTGAGCAATCGTTCTCGGAGTCGCATTTCGCGGACAACTGCACGCAGTACGCGCCGTCTCTGGACGTTCCGTTTACGCATTGAAACTGACCGGCCGTGCACTTCGAGAAGACAACGTTCGGTGGTAGATTCAGGTACGAGACGTCGATGTGGCTGGTGCTTTCCACGACTGCGTCCGGTGATTTCGCGTCTGAAATGTTGGTCTGTTCTTTCGCAACCTGATTTACGTCTGCCTGTTGAATAACCGAGGCAGCGGATGACTGGATGGCAGGAGACACGGAAGGTTGTGAATCTGTCTGGTTCACTTTTCCGTTGTCCGATTGGGTGACTTGCTCTGGCTCAACTGGTACAGGGTCTTCGTCAGGCGAATCGTTCATCATAAATGGACTCACTGTCGCAATGTCCATGTTCGATCGATGGGGGTGATAGTGTCGGAGGACCACGTAAGGTTCTGTGACTGGTTCCGGCTCTGAGATCTCCTCTGAAACGGGAATGAAACTGGGATACTTCTTGGCGGCGTTCAGTCCCGGTCCTGTTATCAAGGTTTCCTTGTCAGGGATTTGCTTCTCGTTCGCGGAGATTTCAATAGTTGGGGATTCCGTTCGATTAACCCCACTGGTAGTTTCTATGATCTTCAATTGTGGCACGGAGGCAAGATTCTTTTCTGGATCGGTGTTCACGCTGGTCTCACTCTGGTTTTCTTCCGGGGTCATTTCTTTTTCGTCAGTCGTTTGTGGCATCTCGGTTGAAACCCGAACAGCTGAGTCTGGTGGAGTCTCTGTTAACACGTTCTCGCCCTCGTTCTCTTCCAAGTTCAGTTCTTTCTCCTTCTTGTACTTGTATTTGTCGATCATTTTCTTGTCGGTTGATTTCTTCTTCACCTCCAAAGTCTTTTCCAACGGAATCACCCTTAGATCCTCCTCTGAAAGCTCTCCCACGTCCAAGTCGGACAGAACAATCTTTGGCGTGGTGACGACAAAATGTGCTCTGTAGTCGAATCCCATAGGTTCAGTGTCGTTCTCTAATATTTCAGTAACCGGCTTAATATTCTCCGTGGTGCTGGAGCTGTTAGACATCTGCGTATACGATTCCGTTGTAGTCACAGTTTCATTGTTAGTCATCGTAGTAGCAGCTTCAGGTGTAGCATTCTCCGTTTTATTCTCACTTTCAGTTCTACCTATCGCAGAAACACTTGCCTGCAGCCAGCTGTTATTAATGCTTCTGTTGTCCAGGTGTTCCCCTGCGCTGGTTATCAAATCGTCCGCGGTACTATTCTGAACATCCACTTGTTCCTCTGCACTAGTTGTCAAACCCTCTGTCTTATTGTTATTATTGTTCGCGTCACCATCAACGATAGCTTTTGTAGAATCTTTCTCTTCAACCTGCACGGCATCAGACTGCACGTTATTTAAGTCGCTTGTCTTCATCTCAGCATCTGGTTTCACGGTCGAAGTAGTCAACAATGCGTCGTTTTCAGTAGTCTGCAATTCTTCCGGCAATATAGGTATCTGAGCAGTAGTTTTGGTGTCCATCGACGTTATGTGGGCACCGGGCACCTGAACCGTGGTGGCATCCTCTGTGCTAACACGAATGTTCTCGTTCTGATGTTCCGTGTTGTTATCCTTTCGAGGATTCTCTTCGGTTACGGTGGTACTTTCGACTTTCTCTGTCGTAGACATCTCCTGCTGTATTTCCAGCGGCAGGACAGGTATTTGCGTGGTTAGTTTGGCATCCTCTGCGTGCTTGTCCGATATACTTTTGATCGTAGTCATTGTTACTTCTGTGTCGTTCATCGAAGCATTCATTTTATCATTTACGGAAGATGCGTCCGTCGACTTGGCTGACTCTTCATCGTTATGTATAGTTAATTTATTAGGTCCCTCCTTAATTTTCTTGTGTAACGTTAGATCGTGCTGCTGATATCCCTTAGACACAGCATCGTCAGTTATGTCGTTGTACTGATCCTCTACAGCATTCTCTTCTGCTTTCTCAGAAGCGGTTGTAATATTGTTCGAAGTTGAATCTTTCGACTGTTTTTCGTGTTCCTCCGTTGAAATTGTTGTAATCATGCTAGATTCTGTCGTTGTTTCTGGCTTATCTACCTTATCTGCGCTGTACTTCGCAGTCGAATCAGTCTCCTTGAATTGTTCCTCTAGCGGCACCACTTTTAACGCTTCCTCGTCTTCCTCAGAATCGTTCTTACCCTCGCTTTCGTTCACAGTTTCCTGCTCGTTGTTCCCTGGATTATTAACGACATCGTAGCTATGCAGTCCGTTTTGAACTCCAGACTCTGTATCATTGATCTCAAGAACACCTAATCCATCGTTTTTGAAACCACGACCCACTTCGTTCGCAGCCTCCGCATTGTTCACCTTACTGCTTTCATCCTCCTGTTCACCAGGCGTTTTAACGTCGTACGTTTCCGGGTGAACATCGTTCAGAGAATCCTTCACCTCGGTTTCGTTTACCTTTTCTTCCACAGAAGGCGTATCTACCAAAGTTGTGTACGTAACAACGTCCTCGACGTGTCCTTCGAATGGATTAGGAACATCCTGCTCGTCCTTGTCCAGTCTAGGAGCTTTCTTCACCTCCTTTTCCTCGTGGATCTTCGGCAGGAAAGGAGTGATGTTGTCCGCGTGCCTGTCATAAGCCGAGTCGAACTTCTCAGTAGCATGTTCAACTGTATTTTCAGGGAACATTGCTGGGTAAAGAGGATGGTTGGTGGAGTAGTCCAAACTGTCCTCGTAGCGAACGGAATCGCTCACCGAAACTACATTCTCCTCTGGATGTTTAGTGGAGAGACGCGAAACTGTTTCGATTGCCTCGGTGGAGGATGGAATCTTATTGTCCACCGTTGAACCATCGGGAGCTGTTGTTGATGATCCATTGAAGGACTGAACTCTTTGCTCGGGAATTAGTTGGGGTATAATAGCGTGAGGATCGCGTACTTCTGTGGTTTGCTCGACTTTTGGTATCAACATGATGTGCTCCTCCTCTGTGTCGTTTTTAAGCGGTTCTATCAAGGGTTCTACGTTATGACCAAAATTCTTTGGTAATTTTGGGAAAACTGTCGTTGGCATGTGTTCAATGACATTGGTCTCATTGACCTCGTGTGCAGTTAATTCTGATTGAACGGATGAAGTGTCAACGGACGGGGTTGAAATATTTTGCGATACAACTGCTTCGTTGTTTGACTCTGTATTGCTATTTTCTACGATGGAATTTAGTTCAGTCGTGTTCTCTGATACAGGATCTGCTATAAGAGTTGTCTCAGAATTTATAGTTGATTCTTCCTCAGACATCGATGACTGAGTACTAGATGCGGCCATAGAACTAGATTCTGACGAAGAACTCATGATTTCAGACTCTTTATCATTTATATTCATCGTGGTGTATCCAGCTACTTCATCCTGTGATTTTATGGTGGTTTCAGAAACTTGTCCAATCGTTGGTGTTTCTTGTTTGTTCACTTCAACAGAGCTAGGGGTCATCCTTTTATCTTCATTATTTTCTTCCTTCATAGTTGTATCTGTTATTGTAGCAGTTGATTCCGAATGATCCTCAGGTGATGAATGATTTGACATCATAGCATTTTCATCGGACATCAAAGGTATCACTGACAATGGTGCATCATTGTTTGTTATTTCATTAGTAGATTTTTCATCTACTGACAACGTAGTTTCTTCAAACATTGCTGATGTAGTAAATTCTGACTCCATGCTTGTAGGAACATTAGGCATATAGGCATTCATGTTTTCTTTTCCAATCTCAGATCTTGTAGTAGAAGATTCAATAGGAGATTCAGGTGCCTTCATCATATCAGGCATTTCAGTGGAAGGCAATTCAGTCACTATTTCAGCAGACACTTCATTCATGGTCACAGATTCAATCGAGGATTGTGTTTTATTAGGAGGCATTTCCTCTCTTGAATCTTTTGATTCTATAGCACCTTGCATTTCAGTAGAATGTTCAACATCAGGAGGCATGTCTTGATGAGGCTTCATATTAATTGAAAATTCTAGTTCTGTGTCTGGTGAAGTTGATGCTACGTGTTCAGTAGAAGTTTCTATTTCATCAGCCACTTCAGGCCTGAAAGTAAAGCCTGGCTGATGCGATAATTCAGAATGTTCAGAATGTTCAGATTCCATAGACTTTGTTGAAGATTCTGAATCGTTTACAGACTTTGGTTCGGTAACTGGCTCTGGTTCAGCTGGCAGTTTGGATTCAGTAGAAGTTTCCATTTCGGTTAATGGTTTTGGTGCAGCAGAAGGTTCTGCTTCAGTATGTGAAGGTGGTTCTGCAGTAGGTTTAAATTCATTCGGAACTACTGTTTCAGTAGACTGTGATTCAACATTGTTCATCGTTTCTGTGGACGATTCAGGGTGAATGGGTTCTAGGTCAGTGAAAAACTTTGGCTCTGATTTAGCTGAGGGCTCTGGTTTGGCTACGGGTTCTGGCTCAGCTGATGGTTTTGGTTCAACAGAATGTTCTGGTTCAGCAGACGGTTCTGGTTCGGCAGACGGTTCAGGTTCAGAAGAAGGTTCGGGTTCAGCAGATGGTTCAGGTTCGGCAGAAGGTTCAGGTTCGGCAGAAGGTTCTGGTTCAGCAGATGGTTCGGGTTCAGCAGATGGTTCAGGTTCGGCAGAAGGTTCTGGTTCGACAGACGGTTCAGGTTCAGCAGAAGGTTCTGGTTCAGCAGAAGGTTCTGGTTCAGCAGATGGTTCGGGTTCAGCAGATGGTTCAGGTTCGGCAGAAGGTTCTGGTTCGACAGACGGTTCAGGTTCAGCAGAAGGTTCTGGTTCAGCAGAAGGTTCTGGTTCAGCAGATGGTTCGGGTTCAGCCGATGGTTCAGGTTCGGCAGAAGGTTCTGGTTCAGCAGATGGTTCAGGTTGGGCTGAAGGTTCGGGTTCAACTGAGAGTCCTGGCTCAAAAGTGGGCTCTGGTTCAGACTTTGGTTCGTCAGTGAAGTAACTTGAGAAATCATGCATCGAGTGATCATGCATCGAGTGATCAGGCATTGAATGATCATGCATCGAGTGATCATGCATCGAGTGATCAGGCATTGAATGATCATGCATCGAGTGATCATGCATCGAGTGATCAGGCATTGAATGATCATGCATCGAGTGATCATGTGTTGAATGATCATGCATCGAGTGATCATGTGCTGAATGATCATGCATCGTGTGATCATGCGCTGAATAATCATCCGTCGAATGATCGTGCATCCAGTGTACGGGATTGGAATCTTGCACTGGTGTAGGCTCTGGCTCCGCGGAAGAATCATGCTCTGAATGTGCATGGAATTCATGCGCATCACCTTGCGACGAAACATGTCCCCCATGCGTAGTTTCCGTACTGAAGTCCAAGTGATCCAAAGTATCAGGCCTCCTAGGTTCGAACACCGTTCCAGGCCCTCTGCTTCTTCCTTGACCGTAATCATGCACCACTTCCGTGTTAGACTCCGGTAATACATCGTCCATCTCTACGTTACTCAAATCATTCTCATCGATACAATTCTTTCCATCGTTGTCCAGCATCTTCCCATCTCTGCAGAAGCAAACGAACAGTCCCATGGTGTAATCGTAGTTGCACCCTTCGGAACACCCAAGATTTCCACTTTGACACTGATCAACTAGTTTGTTCACTTTTAAACTACTCAAATGATACTGTCCGAGCATGTTGCCGCTCTTCTGAAGCGTTTGCTCGATCACTTGCTGCATCTCTTCGGGCATCGAATACGGTGGATAGCTCATTCTAAACCTCACTTCACCGTCCCTGTTTATGTCGTACACCTTAACGACCGTTACATTGTCCGCGGGTTGCTGCAGCATGCTCTTCAAGTGCTCCTCTATCTCCGAGCTAACTTGTCTGTACACTCTCGACTTGGGATCGCTTAGCTCATTGTCCCAGCGGAACTCGTTCAATTTCAGGACACCGTCTAAGGCGCTTGGAACGTTGAGGTAAAGGGTTTCGTCGGTCGTAGGCCAAGGCGGAAAGCTCGAAGTCGCCGGCGGTGGACTCGATGGTGGATCTTTCACGTACTCTTGACTTCCCGCGGTCCGTACGTCCCCGAATTGCGGGGAATTAGTCTGCTGAAGGTTTTCCAGGGGCTCTGATGCCTCTTGCGTTAGGATTACGCCAGCTGAAATGGAATTTTAATCGTGTATACTACTTTTTTCCATCATTTATCTCACAAGTGCATAAGATTAGGTCCCTTTAATAGTTTCTGATGTTACTTTTTTGCTACTTTATCATAGAAATAAATGCATTTTATTTCTTATAGAACGTTACGTAATGCTTGCACATAAAAGGTTGCCTATAAGACTATTAACGGTCAATAAATTTCGTTCGATAAAAGTAAAAGTTTCAATTCAGACATTTTATTGCAAAAAAGTTTACTATCCAGGATAAATCTTAAGCAACCACTGTGTCAAAACTTCACGTTTTGTTCAACGTATAGGAAATGTACATTGTCAAACACATTATTTGAAGTATTGAAACGCAGCATAAAACAGGAAAACTCTTACTTGCGGCCAAAATGGCAATGATTACGGCCACCAACAGAACCAGCAAGCCGCATCCCCAGCAGGCCATCCTTCTCCAGTACGAGCCTCTGGATCGCTTATCCTTCGTTACATAAAGTTTCTCGCCCCTGTAACACAATTTCGTTCACGTTATCAAACGTTGTCGGCTACTTCGTCGATTCACCCTCATCCTAGACCCAAAAGAAGCATATTTTGTACAGCACTGTGCTTGTCAGTGTTCCGAGACCTTCTTCAGCGACCATGATATTAGAAGCTTCCCTAGACGAACAGACACCGTGTTCCGAAAAAAAAACATCTCGCGATCGTCTAATTAAATTCCAGAGCTAACGTTCTTCCACGCAAGCCTGTCGCGTTCCTTGCACGCCATTCTCGGCTGAATTTTAACTCGAGACCATAACGAAAGTCTGTTTCGCGCGACGATCGAGTGCTCGTGATCAGTGTCCACGTGTAGATAGTCTGCCTTTGAGGTGGCCTGGTTGTAATCGTTTCTTTGCAGGTGAATGCTCGTTACAATCAATTCGATCGTTCGACGACAACGCTGTGTACAGCGACTACGAGATTCGTGTGAGTCCTCAAGCACCTCTCGTCGTCCATCCAAAGTGATAATTAAAAAAAAAAAAAAAGAGAAGGGAACAAAAGGAACAACCCAACGGACTAACGCACTCTATTCAGCCTATCCAAGTTTCTAAGTAGCTTTCCTTCTAGTATCATCGCGGTGCAATTTGCAGGGTGGAGAGGGGGTAGTTGGGCAGAAGATTGTGAATTGCTCGTGGCATTCCGTCGCTGGGTAATCGTCAGGCTTGGCCGTTTCGATTCACGATAAATAAGAAAAAAAAAGAACAGAAAAACAAGGGGGTGGGTGGGTGGGGAGCAGCAGGGTGTAAGCGGGTTAGTTCGCGATTCGTGCTCATCCACCATTTCGCTTTTCATCGATCAGCAGCCTCTGCCCCGTTCCTCATCCTCATCCGTAAGCATCCTTCAATGTACCTGAGGGCTGTCAGCCAGTGGGAATAGTCGACCAGTCCGGCGGCAGGGTCTCTCAGGCTGAGTCCCTCGCGGCCGACGCCGGGGCCCAAATCAAAACGCACTCCAGCCACGGTTGTTTCAACCTCGGCCTCGGGACCCCTGCTAGGTATCGTGACAACAGAAAACACCGTCTAACTCTCTACTCAGCTGCTGCTGGCCTTAGTATCTGTACGTGTATAAGTGTGTGTATGTATACGTGAGCGTGTGTGTACGTGTGAACGTGTGTTGTGTGGGCTATAATCTCGCGGTCAGCGGCGGTGAAGCTGGATACTGTGGCTCTAACGTACGCTAGCGAACGATCTCACATGGAGCAGATACTTGGTTCGCATGCTTCAACGTGTTCCTCTTTTTATAACAAGTTTTCGAATTGTTTTATGAATAAATCCTGGCTGGATCAAAGAAATTTTGAACATTGTACAGTAAAGTTAATCGTGGGCGTATCGATAGAAGTGACAATTTTGTGTGGTATCGAGAGAGAAGAAGCATTGTTGAAAATGCTAGTTTTGTTCTCGATTTCTGTACAATTCGTAGCTTTGAGAATTGTAAACGTTTGGTATCGCCTTCAGAAACGAATCCACCTTTTCTCCGTTTTCAACCTACTGTATGCCTCTTTCTCTCTCTCTTTCTCTGTTTTAAACTGTTTCCCGATCGGTGCAGTGGAACATTTGTAAAATCGGAATCGATGCGAACGATTAAGTTTCGCGAGTACGTACGTGCTCCGTGCGAGAATGGCGTTCGAACTACTGTTCCGTGCACTTCGTTGTTACGAGCACACTACTTCTTGCTCTTCCAGCAAGTCGATAACATTCGCATAAACCTGTAGCCTCGCTAGTCACTTCGTATGCCCGCGCTAAACGGGCAAACAGCATAAATCAACTTGCTACATCGTTTCCCAAAAAGATCCTTGAAGAGCGCCTTTTAAATCAACTCGACGAGAAGCAAGCGAGATGAAAGAAAAAAAAAAAATCAACAAAATTAGAAAAGAAAGGAACGACTACGCGACACTATTCAGCTGTTGCAGACCAGAATCACAGAAATTTGTCTGTATTTATTGCTTCGTCGTGGGAACCTCGTTACACAAAAATTGTTATCGTTTTCAAGGCTCATCGAAATGAAAATTATTCGTCGCGGATGGTAAAGTAATTCGAGGCCGATCCAAAGTTGTATCGCTGCCTCGAGCACGCAGCTTAACGAAGGACGATTATTTTTGCAACAGGCTGGTCACTGCTGCGTTTTCCTATGAAACGTTGTGACACGTTCGTTTCGCAAGCTCCTCTATCGGTGAACGTAACCCGCAACGTCTGAGGACCTTCGTCCGTTCCGCCTCTGTCCGCAACATTTTCATTTTTTCTTTTTTCTTTAACCGACATACATTTGCATTTCCTGTGTTGGTACGCATTGGCAATCGTATCGTGTTTCAAGTCGAAAGTTGGAAACGAACGAGTCGATCGTAGAACTATTATCGACATACGTTCGGTCTGTTTTAACACTAGAACTACCAAGATGGCCAAAATGACCAAATTTGTAATTTTTCATAGAAACCTAGTAAAATTACTGTGGTGTCTACACATTTGAAAATTTACTATGATTTTTATTATGATTGTTAAATTTATTTCCCTTACATTAGGTATTTTTTCCGTACTGCTTTCAATTTGATTTCTTTGCCTCCAATAAGTATACTCTAATCGTCGGCAGTTCTAGTGTTAAATAGCTTGTCTTGTTCTTCACTTTAATTCCATCGATCTTTTGAAGTGACTTAAAAATTCTGTTTTTCTAAAAAGATTTAAAAATTGTTTTACACCTGATTAGCCTCTCTTCAAATTTCACTCAAGAGAAGTCAAGACGTAACTTACGGAACTGTTAACAATTTTTTTTTCTTTTAACGAAGCGTCGATCGTTTTCGCTTCCACGTTCGGTTTTGTGGTTTCGTGTTAAAATCACATTAATAAAATAATTCTTCTCTTGCGTTGACAAGAAGCTGAAAAAGTCACTGCAAGGAAGGGCACGGGCTCGTTCGCCAGAAAATTAACATATTGCAAATGCGAAGGATCTAGGAATACATTAGCATGTGTAAGCTGGCGGGCGGAGAAATGGAGGACGCGTAAAATACGTGGGATAAATATTAAAATGTCAATGGAACCAGGTTTCGAGTATTACAACCGAGTATAAAAGATTAATTCCGAAAATTGATGTAACGGTCTGTGTCTTATTTTTGAAGGTATAAAATTAAAATTACCTCTCTTCGAGACGATTATTAGTTGGAAGAAGGATCATTCGACGGTCGCAGAAAGCTAATCACTTTCTTACGTATTTTTACGCCATTAACTTTGAACTGTTTTCAAATTCAACAGCGACCTGCTGTTCCTTTCAATCTGTATTCAACCAACAAATCTGTCGTTTTAGCAACTAAGCAAAACGTAGTATGAATTAAACATACGCATCAGAATCTGGACGTGGAACAAGTTAAAAAATTCCGAATAACCCGATCAGAAATTTTCCTCCAATTTTACATTCTTATATCTCACAACTCTACGTTATCAAAGAAATTATAACCTTTTTGTGGCTTCAACGAAACAGCTATTTCGTAATTTTTCGTTTCTACCTTTTCACCGAATAATATTTTTTACCGTCACTTTTTATCTCTTTTTTATCAAGCAACACTTTCATAGTATCTTTTTTTTTATTCCTTTTTTTATTAGGTAATATTTTTTATCGCCTCTTATTATTATCCTGGCTTCTAGTCCATTTTACTCCCCATTTTTTACCTTCATTCTTCAGATTAACGTCAAATCTCCCGATTCTTTAAACCGAAGTTGGAAAAGGTAATTTTTCGTGAAATTCGACGTACAGCGAGCAGAAACACCCTGGAAAACTCGTGACCTCGCTCGATGTTGTTTCCCGTTGAAAATTCGAGTGATCCGACAACGCCCCGGACTGGTGAACGCGATTGAATGTTAAACAGTAGCCAGGAAGAGAGAACACCGAGAGCAGAGGGAACGTTTTCAGACGTTCGTTACCTGATGTACTTTCGGTGCTCGTTCACCGGAACGAAGTACTCCTCGTAGGGATCAGCTGGAACTTCGCAGGCCTCTTGACCCTTCGTCTGGAGATTGTTGCCCGCGTAGGGCCTCATCGAGACCAGTTCCAAGTTTACAGCCTCGATTTGCTCCTTCTTTCCAGTGTCTACGGAAAACAGGGAATTATTGATCGCATTATCCAACGCGCCTTCAGGTTTCCTATTTTTACCGAGAAACGTTTTACTCTTTGCAGGTATCTCATTCGATTTGCTAGGTCTTATTTTGTATATTTAACCCTTTGCACTCGAGAGGTGACCAAATTTGGTTGGCCACCAAATAATGATTTCACAAATTTTCAGACTTTAATTAGTTTGTTTATTAGTTACACTCAGAGGTTAACTAATCGTATAGGTTAGTTAGTAAGAATCATATAGGAAGTTCAGTATATCACTTAACTGAACTGAATGACGTTTAATATAGGCGAATGTTAGTAAATATTTCGAATTTTTTAAATTTTGAAGTTAGTATCATTAGACGACCAATCGTCGCCTCTCGAGTGCAAAGGGTTAATTAACAGAATAGTTTATTTTATTAACTATTCACAAATAAATATAATTAACTGTAACTGACTGAAAAACTATTTGACAGTTAACGAAAGATGTTTGCTTATGGTTTGACGGTTACAGTAAATGAAAACTGTTCGTACATATAAATAGGAAACGGTGGGAGGAGTTATTGTTGTTTTAAAAATCCTATCAGTGCCTATGACAAAAGAACGAAAAAATTTGGAAATATCCTGTAACTGTTCGTTGCTCAGGTCTACGCGCCTGGCAAAGGATTATCGTAGTTAAGTCGTAAAGTACATACTGATTGGTTAAATACTAAAATACAAGAAAAAGCATGTTTCGACGAAATTCTAAACTATTATAGTAAACTATTACAAAATTCTTATTTTATAAAACTATGCAGCGTTTATAGCCCAGATTGAATGGCAGGGTGAGAACCCATACACGCGTTCATAGCACTCAAAGGGTTAAAATTTGAGCTCAAAAATGATAAATTGTTTTTAAAGTGATAAATTTTTACTGATAATTTCAAGCGAGTATTTCCTGCATCTAAATCTAACTGCAGTAAGTGTTTTCCAACGTTCGTATTTTTTATCGATAAGTTTTCCAATTAAGTTCTTTACACTGTATTTTTATAGCAACTGGATAAACGGTAGACAATTTGTTATACTTAAACGCAATCGCTAAGATAAACATAGCGCTCTGTTAATAGCTTTCTGTAGCCGTTGCGATTGATTCACATTGGTTTTATCTATTTTACGTAACGTACTTGATTTATCCGATTCACCTAATTTACTTGATTTAATTAATATTCATACTGAGCATCTCGTTCGTCCAATTTACCTAATCTACCTGATCTGCTTAATTTCCTCGAACACTGTGATTTACATAACCTATCCACCTTATCTACCTCATCCGCCTGATTCGTCTGACCTTCCCGTTATAGGCATTCAAAATTCACAAAATCTATCAATATTAATCATTAAGTCATCAATTATATCATTAAGTCGCGTTTCTAGAGGAAGAAGATCGACAATTATTTATGTAACCCGCGTAGCGGCAACCGATTTATATAATTGGCGATATAATTGTACGATCACGATGATCGATTACTTTTCAAGTAGCTCTCGCCTTTTCTTCTCTCTTTAATATATCAGCGGGGACGACGATCTCCAACTTATATTTATTATAAGGTACGTTATAGTTATCAGAGGGAGGAGGAGGGGGGAGGGGTTATGTAATTCACGGGTGTGGAAATTACACGTCTCGTCGAAGTATTTATTTAGAGGGCGGGACCCCGCGTGCTGTAAAGTTGATATTAACAGGTAAAGAAGTTGGTTAATTGCCTGTTTACCTGGACATAGTTCAAAAGTCGATGTACTGTTATCGAGTAACGTTCTTCGTTCATAACGTCGGGTATCGAAGAAAGTGTCTTCCAACACATAAATGGAAGATGACTGATATATGTCGATGTTCGATATAAAAACGACGTTCAACCTTTTGACAATGATATCAATTGTGAAATTGAAAAATTACTGTTTCTCAATAGCAAATTAATAAAACCGGGGAATTAGCTTAAAAAAAAAAACGGAACCAATTAAGAATTAAATTAGAAAGGTTAAAAAAGTAATCTAGCCAACTGGTTTGCTGACTTAAACTTTTTCAATTCTTATGATGTAGAACAATGTATCCTCCTGTATGAGCTTCTATGTAATTGTTCTCTTCTTAATTTTACTTTTACTTTTATTTTTAATTATTTTTATTTTTATTATATTACTTCTTTATAAAGGGTGTTTACCCGTCGAATAAATAAATAAACAAAACAAAAAGTTAACCGTACAAGTTGATACACGCTTAATAAAGAAACTACTAGTGATTTGTATTTATTATTTAATAATTAACGTTGGGAAATGCGTTCTTTTTTTCACATTTTAAATCATTTAAAAGAGAAATTAAATTCATATCGAGTTTGATAATAACAAAGTTATTATTCGTTAGTATTTTATTCGATGATTTTCGATAAACGATTCGAGGACCTATTGTTTCACACGAAAAGATATTTTTCTTTTACAAAGTGGTCATCGTGCAGGGAGGACTCTCTGCGTTTCACCGACCTCGAACGACTTTTTCTTGGCACACTGTTCCCATCGATGGTGGTGGTAGTAATTAACGATCGAAAGTTCGGCTCGTCCCGATCATATCTGGTAAAATCGTGCGATCGGCGCGTATTTCAGCAACGGCACCGGTTATTTCTACACGTTCTACTTTGCTTTCCAATTATTATACACGCCTTGTACCCGGAAAATATAACAGAATCGATATTCACTCTGATAGAATACGAAATTTCATTATTTGCATAGAATATTCCGTTCTTTGCTTGCTTTTACTTATAAATTTACCAAGCGTTCAGATCGCTATCATGGAAATTTAACGATTTTCAGAAATGTTACTTTACAGCTTGAAACTTTTAATTATTCTGTTTGCAAATTCATAATTATTGAACGTTGAATAAAATTTTCGAAATTCGGATTCTTTCAAAACAAAAACAAAAAATGTCTATAGCATTCAAATTCTTGAACAAACTCATAATACATCATTTAATTATTCTGTTTGCGAATTCATAATCATCGGACGTTGAATAAAATTGTGGAAATTCCAATTCCTTCAAAATAAAAAAATAGAATGTCTATAGCATCTAAATTCTTTAACAAATTCATAATACAGCATTTAATTATTGTTTGCAAATTCATAATTATTGAATGTTGAATAAAATTTTCAAAATTCGAATTCTTTCAAAACAAAAACAAAAAATGTCTACTTTAACAAATTCATAATACCTGCAAAAGTAACCTAATTACTGAACTCCATGACTATTATAAACCATTCTACTCGCATCGAAGCGTCTGAACTTTAACCTAACCGCAGTCATCCTTCAGTCTCGTGCTAAATTCGTCGAACACGTACGAATGAAATTTATGCGATCGCAGGTGATCGTTCGTTCACTCGTGTTGGACAAATGTTGGCCGGCAGAAAAGCCGGTCGATCACAATTACGCTTTACGTCACGCGGATTGCACGCGACTCGGTGCAACGCCGAGCGGAGAGGAAAAATGCAACAGGCGGCCACGCGTTCGCTTTTTGTCGCGAAGAATTTTCTCCGTGCCCGGCTGCAGAAGCCTGCGGTCTGTCTCCTCTTACGTAAACCCCCGCTCCTTTTTCATCTTTCTCTGCCTCGTGTTCTTTGAACGATCTCCCTCGAAACGTGTTGTAAAATTAAACAGAAAACGTTGGCTCCGAAAAGCGCGAACCATGTACGTGCATCTCAAGCGAAGCACTTATAACTCACGTTTCTCGTTCGTAAAAACGTGAATTTTCATGAACTTTCGCGATCCACTTATACCCGATCATCAATGATTGACTTCTTCGATTGTCGCGCCAATCAATTTCGTAAAATAGAAACTGTAGAAAAAAAAAGAAGAAATGAGAAATCGAAGGCTAGTTACAAATATATCCGGATAATGTAAATCGAACGATTTTCGAACAGAGAAGTCGATCGTTTAGGTTTCGTAAAATAGAAACTGTAGAAAAAAAAGAAGAAATGAGAAATCGAACGCTAGTTACAAATATATCCGGATAATACAAATCGAACGATTTTCAAATAGTGTAGTCGATCGTTTAGGTTTCGTGAAATAGAAATTCTAGAAAAATGGAAGAAACGAGAAATCGAACGCTAGTTACAGATACAGTAGCGGACAAAAGTTTAACACCAAAAAGGAATAGCATGATAAACAAAATTTGCATTCTGCGCTAATCAATAAATAGTGTTCTACCATAATAACGATAAAAATGAACGTACAGACAATATTTGCAAACCATAAAACTATCTTCTATATTGTCTTCTCATCTTAAACTTTGGTCCACTACTGTATATCCAGAAAATGCAAATCGAACGATTTTCAAACAGTGAAATCGATCGGTTCGGTTTCCAAGGGGTGCAACAGTTATCGATCATGAACCCTCCGCTAAACTCACCATTAATCTGCACGCTGGCCGCGCTGTTGTTCAAGAAACTAGCGTCATTATTGTTCCCGTTCCCATGAATCCCGTTCATTTTCGGCTCGACGACGGTCTTGTCGTTGCTCTCCGGCAACTCGATTTTGGTCTCGGTTTTGTAGCGGGGACTCGGGCTGGTCTTCCCTCCGGCCTCCACATATTGCTGCGACACGAACTGCGGCGGCCGCTGATGCCCGTTCTCCACGGGGCCGCCCTCCGACTTGTGATCCTGGTCCAAGGTCACTTGCTGCTGGCCATCGTCCAGCTTCGCCTCGGTCGCGCACTCCTCCTCGCTGGCGAACGCCGGATTATCCATACCGTCGGCCGTCGACATGTTGCGATACGGCTCGCCGAAAGCTGCTGGGGCCCTCACCTGATCACGATCACCCGGTATCGACTCTCATGCGTCTCGATTCTGCGGAACATACATTTATTCGCTTAATTATTTATGGGTTTCGTATCCCCTTATACGCTAAGTTTAATTCAAAAATTATATTCGAATTTAATTGTGGGTGATTATTAACACATTGTATGCCGGCCCCGCGAAAACGCGGGTTTGGAAGTCTGTTGCTTTAGCGCCGGGTTTGCGATAATACAACATTCTTTTGTTTGGCGATTTGTTTGTTTCTATTTTTCGTTATCGTTAAATTGCATATAATGAATATGCAAACCAATTTTAGTGTTTTACAATAATGTATAAAATTTTAAATATTTTCTTCACCTACAGTTTTAAATGCCTCAGATGCCACCGGCATACAATGTGTTAACACTATTCCTACCACAGCCGGACAAATGACCGTTTTTAAAATTTCGATTAGAATTTCATGCATACAATGTAATTGAATCGCCTCTAAACTTTAGACTTTTCCTCAGATATACGTATAATATATTCTTCAATATTCACTTCTTCTCTCATTATTTATTTTTTGAAAAAGATTTGTAGTCTGTCTTACGTGGGAATGTCGCGGTAGGAATAGGTATACGTGAAATGTCGGTAGGAATAGTGTTAACACGTTCCCTGCCGGACACTTTTTTAACACTATTCCTACTGACACTTCACGTATACTTATTCGTATCGCGAAATTCTCACGTAAAACAGACTACAAATTTTTCTCAGAAACTAAACAATGAAAAAATAAGTGAATATTGAAAAATGTATCATAGGTTTATTTGAGGAAAAGTATAAAATTTAAAGGCGATTCGATTACGTTGTATATGTGAAATTGTAATCGAAATTTTAAAAACGGTCATTTGACCGGTCCTGGTAGGAATAGTGTTAAAGACTTTCCGTTCAGGCCAGCGTGGGGCGTATACGCCCCACGTTCTTTTTATGGTTAACACTATTCCTACCGATACTTCACGTATACCTATTCCTATCGCGACATTCCCACGTAAGACAGACTACAAATTTTTCTCAGAAACTAAACAATGAAAAAAGAAGTGAATATTGAAAAATGTATCATAGATTTATTTGAGGAAAAGTATAAAATTTAAAGGCGATTCGATTACGTTGTATATGTGAAATTGTAATTGAAATTTTAAAAACGGTCATTTGACCGGTTGTGGTAGGAATAGTGTTAACACACGCATGTTTTTTGTGGTATAATACACAATATTTCAGTAATTTAAAACCATAAATTTAAAAGAAAGGTATATCTCTTTATAAATTTAAACCAGAAAAGCAATCATTTTTAGTTTATTTGTCAAAATATTGTTAAAAATATACCTTTTTTTAAAGGCTGTTTCCCGGCGTGGGAGGAAATTTTAGCATGGGGCGTATACGGGAGCGATTTCAGATAAATGTGTTATGAAATAATAGGGAACGCGATGTACGTGAGTCTGGTGATTCGATAAGTAAACGCTAAAATAGGAACGTTGAAATATTTTTTACAGCTACCGTAGTTCAGCTGCGGGTAGAAAAACGCTCGAGCGAAGTTGTGGAATTTTGTTGAGTGATTCCATTCCTGTTCTGTTAGATCATTGCAATCGATGTAATCCAAAACAGTGATTGATGCAGCAGCACAGTTGAAAAATCTGTTTTTCATTAGATCGTACAAAGTTTTTCTTCTGCTTTGTCGATGATGCACAGAAAGAAATTGAATTACATAAGGAGATCCATTATGGAATAGCGGTGATGTACGGTGTTCCGTTTTGAAGTGTGGAAAATTAGGTACCTATAGTTAATGGAAAACCTATACAGCGAACAATAACAATATTTTGCATTTATCTATAAATACACTTCCTTAACCCTTTACCGCATATAGGCCGATATATGGTATCGCAGTTTTGATTCAATTTTATTTCCAAATTAAGTATTATAAAGTAATTCAAACTATTTTAATCCATCAAATATATATTTAGCAATAATAAAACGCGAACAAATTTTCTATGATTTTATGATACTTAATTTGGAAATAAAATTGAATCAAAACTGCAATACCATATATGAGCCAATATGCGGTAAAGGGTTAAAAAGCATTTATCGATTCTACGTTTTTCTTAACACTACATTTCCGGATGTTGGGTACATACCTATTTTACCTGAATCGAGTCAATTTCACTCAAACATAAAAATTGAAGTTTAAACAAAAAAAAATAAAACTTTATTTTTAAGAAAGTTTGTTCGAAACAATTTTTACATATATATGCTGTTTTTAAAATAAATTTTCCACAGATTTTATTATTACATTTACCACAAACACCCTTACTTCTATTTCTTTCACATGATACTTGAACTTGACAAAATCACAAGTGAGTCAAATTGACTCACTCCGACAATCTATTGTTAAAAAAACGACTATGTCAGAATTTCACCCTCCTCGAAGATCGTTCATCGATATCGAAAACGGATTTCGCAGTTTCCGTTTCTTCATCGACCGACCAGCATCTCGGTGGTCGATTTCGAGACACGGTGTGTAATTCATCGTCAGAGAAACTGGACGTAAGTCGATCCGATTTTTCTGATCGGGCGAAACTCGGCTCGCAATCGATGAACGGAGGAGGCCAACCGAATTTTCCACGTTCCCTGCAATTTCATTGTCCAATCCGATCCCCCTTCTCGTAAATCTTCGCTATTAAAAATTGTTTCACATCGTCGTTCATCGTTTCATGAATATTAATATGCCGCTCAATTAATCTCTACTTTGTATGTTACCGACTAACACACTTATAAGTACACTATACTTATAGTTATCACTTGCAATTTTATGCGAATCGTGGAATCACGTTTATTATTATCGCATGCGTGTGTAACCTAGGCAGACATTAGGCCTGAACGTGATACTAATTACAGCGTTATGCCGTAGTCACGGTGTCTGTGTTGCACTTTAATTAAATCGCCCGATTTCTTTCTCTCCCCTTTTTCATGCGATTCTACCGGATAACGTTTTCTAAATGCGAGCCGCAGCTCGTTTATCGGCCATCGCGGTGGCACAGGGAATGGTTACGGGATTAGGATACTTAGGGGGCAATGTTGCTTCCTGAATTAATTCCAGGTTCTTTGTGTTGGGGGTAATTCTTCTTCAGATGCTACCCAGGATTATTCGGAGTGTTTCATGGTAATTTTATAGTAGGTGCATGCATAATTATGTCTTCGACTTTTTAAGTCGATAATTTGAAAAATGGAAACGGAAAGTAATTGTAATCTTGTAATTTATTTATTTGACGAGTAAATACTCTTTATAAAAAAAATAATACAGTAAAAATAAAAGTAACGTCAACTATTGCTCCTGTTTCATTTCCAAATTTCAATAATTTTTTTTCTACAACTTTCCATTTCCAGTTCTCCATTTCCTCAACTTTCAGTTTTCAATTTTCTCACTCCTTAATTCCCACCTTACAATTTTTAGTTTCTCAATTTTTCAGTTTTCAATTCTACACTTCCAGGTTTTGCTTTCCAACTTTTTCAGTAAAAAAGACTGCACATCTTCACGAGACAAAATTGATAGGACATTAGGAAAACCCACTGAAAGCTTTCAATTCTGCAGTAGCCTAAACTACCGGAGATTGTTAATTCAGCGACACCCTTCGCGCCCGTTTCGAGGTTGCTCCGAGGTGCATCCAAATTGCATCCGCGTAAGAAATCCGCCAAATGGTTGCAGACGGCAACGTCAGTTCGGTCTGATGACGTCAGTGGTGGAGCAATGTTGAAGCTTCGCACGAGATGAGCGAGACGGACGTGAGAACCGTGAGACATCCTGTCCAGAGGTTTCTCTGCGTTCTCGATACTCTTATCTTCTAAACGACTCCGTCTTTTCAGAACATTTATCTTTTCAACGGTTTTATGATTACATAATTATCCCTCACCTTCGCTGGACTTTCGAAGGACACCTTATTCGCGAAGTAAAAAATCATCAAGGTCGAAGAATCCGTTTTTACACGTCAAGTGTGAAACGTGGCATCCTACTTCTTTTTCGCATCTCACTTCGAGATAGGAAATATGCATAATAATTATCAGAGATGACGTTGAATCATTCACATTTTTTCCTGTTTATTTGGAGAAGAATTATAACATGCTCCCGTGTGAATCATGGTTTAACACTGGAATCCTCGACGATTAAAGTGTACTTATTCGCGTGGAAGCGATCAAAGTGAAAATTACATGAAAAAATACCGAATACATAGAATACAAATCTTTATTTATACCTTCTACAGAAAATTATAGTAAATTCTGGAAGCCTTACCACAGTGAATTTATAAGGTTGCTATGAATAATCACCGATTGGTCATTTTGACTGCTCTGGTAGTTCTACTGTTAAAGTAAGGAATATTATTTATAGTTTGTGATCAATAGATCGTATTTTAGTTGGAATTAACGATAACCATTTGGGTAACATAGTGGTGAACAAGATATCGATCACATAATTTGGCAATCTCTTTATGAATCCCAAAGAACTAATCTATATCAGCAACTATGTAACTTAAAACTATTTCTCCCAACCACTATGACTGTCTTGCTTGCCGAACTCAATATTGAAGCGTGTTCATGTATTCTCTCGTTTTTAAAAACATGTATCGTTAATGTATAAATAAGCCATTATTATAATATATTACTGTATAGCAAATAAATTTCATCAGAGATTTGAAAGCTTAATAAAAAAAAAAAAAAAATATATATATATATTATCTACTGTTTTCATTACATTTAGCTGTAAATTTTTCTAAAATTCCAATCAAAGATTGTTAAAGATCAGAGGTTTGCCCTTTTTAATTTCTAATTCGACGTGAAAAGTTGGAAGTTTGAAAACTCTTCGCGCGAACCTGAAACTTTGACGTTCAAACGTTCGATTCTCGGTTGGAAATTTTTAAGAATACACCGCGCTCCCTGTTGCATATCCCCTCTGGGCCAGCGTTTCGTTTCCTGCGAACCTCCCACCGCCCTTTAGCGGGAGTCACGGTCTTCCCCGCTTTTTTTTCTTTTTTTATTTTTTTCGTCGATTTTGCTGAAACGTCGCGCCAACAAAAAGGCCCGAGACAAGAAAAGGAGCAGAATAAGTTACGGCTCCTAAAAAGCCGCCTCCCGAGTGGTGCGATCTTTGTCTCTGTCGGGCAACCCTTTCATTATGACAATTTGAAAATCGTCAGAAATTAAGCCCCGCACGGTTCGATGCGAACCGGTCATTAAAAAAGCGGCTTGCAATTCATTAAACAGCGTTCGCGGCCATGTTATTTCGTCAACGATAAAAATGTGTTATGATGCCTGGAAATTGTACGCTATAATCGTTTACTACTGGCGTTGGATCAAATTTAATCTCGCACCGTAAAAAGGCTTTGTGCTATCCGAAAAGAAAAAAAGGTATATTATACCGCTGGTACTTCCTGCAGCAATAAGGGAAGAGCGAAAAATTCTCGCCTCTATGATGTACAGGGTGAACCAAATAAATCGATGCAGTTCCATCCTTCCCTTGGTTTCAGACCTTTCGATGGCATTGTGTCGGATGGGGATTACAATTCGTTGAATTTCCCGTCGAATCTCAGGCAAGCAATATTCACTGCTGGAAGTTACGTAAACATTCTTTAGAGGAGCCGAGACCACTTCTTTCCCGTCCTCGGGCGAAAGGTCCGAGTTCCGCCTCGGAACTTAAAAACCGCCGCCTCTGTATCGAAAGCGGAGGATCCCAGAAGAAAGCGCAGGCCCGCCATTACTGAGAACGAGGTTTCAAGTTTGCACGTATCGAAGAAACTTTTAAGCAATCGATCGATAAAGAAAAATTTCTGTCTTTAAATATTTCTAGGAAGCTGCCTTAAAAATTGAGTCCTTTGATACAAAATCGATTCTCTCTATGGCATTAAATTTAATGTTCCCAATTTGTAATCTAGTGATCTCTATTGTTACTTATCAGTGAATCTAATCACACTTATAACCACTATTAATCTCCATGTTTTTCGCGTCTTAGACTTAACACTTGGCCAACCGAATGAGATCACCCATTTTTTCTTCGACACAGCATTGCCATTGATTATAATTACTTTTGTTATTAGTTGATCTTGAACTAGTATTGTTCAGAGTTCGTCAAATGCATTTTCTGCTTCCCCAAAGTGCAATTTTTAATAAATTTAACACTAGTTCAAGACTAACTAATAACAATAGTAAATAGAATCGATGACAGCGCTTTATTCAGAAAAAATAGGAGATCTCCCCATTCGGTTGGCTAAGTGTTAATGTAGTTGGTAGGCTTCATTTAAAAAGCTTATACTTTGGAAAAGCAGAACATGCTATGAACAATACTAATTCAAGACCACTTAATAACAAAAGCGATTAGAATCAATGGCAGCGCTTTGTTGTGGAAAAGATGGGAGATCTCACCATTTGGTCGACTAAGTGTTAACATTCGCAACGAATCGCAAACCAAACACAACTCGACCGTTTATCCCTAAAAGTGTGTCCCTTAGACCTGATCCATTATAGTACCCTTTGATGATGTTTCCATGCGAATCATCCCTTTCCCAGCGATCTAATCGCCGGTCAACACTTCCAGGACACCCTATAGGCCACGGTCAGACGGACCAGCGTGTTCGCGCGTGTATGTGTAAACGTTGCAGGCATATACTGCACCGAAAGCGGTTGACCCTGAGAGAGGCAGGCACAAAGGACTGATTCACCCCGGGGCCAGAGTTGGAGTCCTGCGAGGAGAGCTCGCGCTCGGCGTTCACCCAGGTCGACTTCTCCGTAGCTCCGTTCCGTGCAAGTGACATAATCCTGCCGGGTTGGCTGCCGTTTTCAATTTAACTGCCGGATCACGGTAATTGTTAAGGTAATCACGAATCAAGGGTCCGAAGTACGCGTTGAGAAAAGTTTTGGCGAACTTTTTGACACAAGGGGAAGTTCACGGTAAGAGAAATCGAAGAGCTGATTGTTCTTCAGGTTCGATTAGGTTTGGGTTAGGTTCGCGTTGTTTATAGGATGCACAATTTTTCAGGTTCGATTAGGTTTGGGTTAGGTTTTGTTTTGTTTATAGGATGAACCATTTTTCAGGTTCGATCAGGTTTGGGTTAGGTTTTGTTTTGTTTATAGGATGAACCATTTTTCAGGTTCGATTAGGTTTGGGTTAGGTTCGCGTTGTTTATAGGATGCACAATTTTTCAGGTTCGATTAGGTTTGGGTTAGATTTGCGTTGTTTATAGGATGCACAATTTTTCAGGTTCGATTAGGTTTGGGTTAGGTTTGCGTTGTTTATAGGATGCAAAATTTTTCAGGTTCGATTAGGTTTGAGTTAGGTTCGAAATTTTCTTCTGTAAATGATAACCGATTCTCAGTTCCTCGTTGCACGATCTGTGTGTCTTCCGATTTTATTCACTTCCATTCTTAAACTGTTCTGTGTGCCCTCTCGCGTGTTGGTTGCCCTAATTTTCCCAAACAAATTTTACTTTGAGAAATCCTAAAGAAACGTGCGATTGTACTTTAAGTTTCAAAATTAAAACAGTTACGCCTACGCCTTCGGTCTCGTTCTACGATTTCCAAAATACGTAAGCAAAGCTACCTTTATAGCTTAAAAATCTACCAGCTACGACCAATCTATATCTCTTGATCGATTAAAAAAATATTGCATATTCAGTTGCAGCGAGTCAAAACACGAGCAGAGTGAAAACAAAGCGGAACAGCGTTAACGATTCGCGAATTCGCAGCACGCGCGAGCGAACCACTGTCGAAACCCGCCGAATTTCCACGAACGATCGACGCGTGAAAAATAACGAACGGTAGGCATCGAAGCAGGCGAGGGTGTGCTAATAGAGCGTGAATTTGAATTTCGGTTTCGAACGAACGGCCGGTATGTATAGATAATGGGGAGAGGTTGCGCAAGGTTTCCTGTCGATTACGATCAAGGTGAAAGTCTTCGGGCTCGCCAGAGCGAAACGTTATCAGCTGGCGAACCTCGTAAATTATACCGTGTGTCCTGCAGGAGAATGTCCTTTAACGGAGAACCTCGAAACCGTTCCTGAAAACGAAGTGCGATCGTTCAGTTTCAGAGGCGAGGTCGTTTCATTCGCGGATGTCCTTCTTAAGCTAGTTGGCAGTCTTCGTTTGTAATCTCGATTTTTGTAGGTTTACGTGATACTTTTTATTTAGCGATTTTTACTGGACTATTGTGATTATGGAACGTGGTTTCCGTAGTCTGTTAAGAGATTTTATGAATTTTAGGTCAATATGATGCATGGATGTCCTTCTCAACACTTAGCCAACTGAACGAGGACATCTCCTATCTTTTCCTCGACAATGCTCTGCCTTTGATTCTATTTACTTCTGTTATTTGTTGATCGTGAGCTAGTGTTGAATTTATTAAAAACTGTACTTTGGAAAAGCAGAACATGCATTTGATGAACTGTGAACAATACTAGTATATATTTAATGTTCTTTATTGTATTTGTATTGTATCGTGTGCGAACGTATATCATAATTACAAGATAAAGGGACGAAAGATCAGTATTTCTAGTATTTTTAAATGTTAACACTTAGCCAACCGAATGGGGAGATCTCCCACTTTTTCCTCGACAATGCTCTGCCATTCTATTTAGAATTGTTATTAGTTAGTCTTGAACTAGTGTTGTTCACAGTTCATCAAATGCATTTGCTGCTCTTCCAAAGTACAATTTTTAATGAATTCAATACTAGTTCAAGACGAACTAATAACAAAAGTAAATGGAATCGATGGCAGCGCTTTATTGAAGAAAAAATGAGAGATCTCCTTATTCGGAGTTGGCTAAGTATTAATGTAGTTGGTAGCCTTCATTGTTTAATCATGATTTTCATGAATTTACCATTGTATGGTGGGTTGTTCAGCAGGTTTGAATTTTTAAAATGTTACTGTACAGTTTAACGCGTTAATTAGAACATGGTTAGATTCATTTATATAATTACTAGTAAGGTAGTAAGGAGATTAAGAGGATGTTCGCCCTACTGTGACTCACAGAAAAATGCATTTGAAATACTTAGTTTCACGTTATTAAAGCTTGATTAATGCTTCTTGCACGTTTACCAATCATCTTCTAAAAAATACCTACTGTACCGAAAAAGACAAAGAAATACAAGATAGGTATCTGTACGACAAGCACCTTTTTCTCAATTTTAACGAACAGTCGATGATATAAAAAATTGCCTTCCTTCTTGAACAATGTGATTAGTGCTTCTTGCACGTTTACCAATCATCTTCTAAAAAATACCTACTGTACCGAAAAAGACAAAGAAATACAAGATAGGTATCTGTACGACAAGCACCTTTTTCTCAATTTTAACGAACAGTCGATGATATAAAAAATTGCCTTCCTTCTTGAACAATGTGATTAGTGCTTCTTGCACGTTTACCAATCATCTTCTAAAAAATACCTACTGCACCGAAAAAGACAAAAAAATACAAGATAGGTATCTGTACGTCAAGCACATTTTTCTTAATTTTAACGAATAGTCGATGATATAAAAAATTGCCTTCCTTCTTGAACAATGTGATTAGTGCTTCTTGCACGTTTACCAATCATCTTCTAAAAAATACCTACTGTACCGAAAAAGACAAAAAAAATACAAGATAGGTATCTGTACGACGAGCACCTTTTTCTCAATTTTAACGAACAGTCGATGATATAAAAAATTGTCTTCCTTCTTGAACAATGTGATTAGTGCTTCTTGCACGTTTACCAATCATCTTCTAAAAAATACCTAATGCACCGAAAAAGACAAAAAGATACAAGATAGGTATCTATACGTCAAGCACCTTTTTCTCAATTTTAACGAACAGTCGATGATATAAAAAATTGTCTTCCTTCTTGAACAATGTGATTAGTGCTTCTTGCACGTTTACCAATCATCTTCTAAAAAATACCTACTGTACCGAAAAAGACAAAAAAAATACAAGATAGGTATCTGTACGACGAGCACCTTTTTCTCAATTTTAACGAACAGTCGATGATATAAAAAATTGTCTTCCTTCTTGAACAATGTGATTAGTGCTTCTTGCATGTTTACCAATCATCTTCTAAAAAATACCTACTGTACCGAAAAAGACAAAAAAATACAAGATAGGTATCTGTACGATGAGCACCTTTTTCTCAATTTTAACGAACAGTCGATGATATAAAAAATTGCCTTCCTTCTTGAACAATGTTGTACAGGTTATCTAACGAGCATCGCTTATTCGTTACACGTTTCGTACAATACTCCGAGTTAATCGGCTTCATCTTCGGGAAATTATTTTAATTATCGATTGAGTCAGTACGTTGCTATAACGCACACACGCACACGTACGGTAGAAGCCCTGCTTTAAAGTGGAACTTTTGATGCGTTAATTAGCGATTGTTGGAATAACGCGAGGAAACGTTGCGTCACAGAATCCGTGTTACGCTTCGGTTGATTGATGCGCGTCGAGGTGCTTCGATCTCTATTATTATCGACGTCGAGAAATAGAAACGGTTCGAACGCAAACGTAATCCTTTGACGACACCGCTTAAAATACCGCGAATAATTTGAATTCGAGTAGGTGCATTTATCTAACTATTCAGTTGGCAATAAACAGACAGTTGACGTTTAAAATTGCTATAGAAGCTTAAGAATATTATTGGATAGTCATTTTTTGTTTTAGACAGTAGGTACACTTCTTTCATTATGCTCTGACAATTTCTAAATTATGCAACACTAGATTTACGGACATTTTTTGGGCATTTATATAGGAAAATTCTACTTTAATGGCTTTAGTAGAGCGAATGATGGGACTCAGGTATGAATAAATAAATGTGAAGTGATTAGAATATTAATAGTATATATACTTAAACAATTTAACAGTAACAACTTAAACGACTTTACTACTTAGTAACTTCAACATTCAGAATCACACTCTTTCTACGTTCACTGTCGAAACCTTTCTTCTACGTTAGTCAAACACTTTCTTTCAATCGTCCAACTCAAGTACTCTTCAAACTTTCCCAAACTCGCATCCAATCGATCGCAGTCCTACATTCATTTCCAATATACATATTCTAAGAAATAGGTATACATCGTACAGAATTTAAAACTCCAAAACTAAGAGGGAAATAAAAGTTAACGAAAATTATTAGGAATAATAGTAAATTTTTTTTTCAAATTTTGCTCATGAAATCGGAAACCCGTTAAATTGACTGATATTGTAAACTTAGTGTTAAAAGCAAACAAAATTCTTACGATTCTTTTGAAAACATAAGAGCTTCAAAATTATTTTTCAAAGAAAACAAATTTTTAAGTCAAAAATTAATGTTTAGAAACTGGATAAAAATCTAATACATGTGTTTACGCTAACGTAAGTAACATTTTCTCGTTGAGCCTGTTTTGCAGACTCCAAGCCGTTTATTCCACTTTTATTCTTGCTGCTCCCGTTCCGATACGTTCATCGAACCGTAGGAAGTAGTAAGGAGGAGACACGCCTCATAGGAGAGGAATCCTAGCGATCCTAAGCGAGGAGAAGTGACGTAACGAGGATCGCGGTTAAAGAAACCGTGAAGGCGTTCGAGCGTTGCACATGCACGCGCGTGCAAAAATGCCGGGTCGCATTGTCTGGCGTGAAATTGCGCCGGAGAAAGAGAGAGGATCCCAAGTCGATCGACCGCTGTTAATTAGTCGAATACGATCGATCTATGGATCAAAACCTCGTCGAAATCGTGATTCTAAGGTTGAATTAGCAAAAATGAAGGACCACTTCGTTCGATCCTTCTCTTCGAGAAATCGAAAGATGAAGAACGATTTTCGCCGAGCGTTTTACATAACATAATGGAAGAGACGCATAATTCATATTTGTCTGATGAACCGTTAATTTCTCCATTTAAACCGGTAAACAATCTAATGGAAACGAAAAGGAAAACGGGTAAAAAATCGAGGAGGATTCAAAAAACAATTCGTGTGTACATACACACGTTGGAACAAGAGTTACTTAAAATTTCCACAGAAGCCTTTTTTTTCAAACAAGAAAAAAAGAAAAGCGTAAAAGGTACTAATAGGAATCCGAAAAAATCCCAGAAAATTAGAAAAGCACACGCACAGAGGGAATTAAAAAAATACTTGAAAAAGAACGTTAAACGATCGGCGGGTAGCACGAGATGCGAACAAAAACTGTGAACGCAAAGTCGATGGAAAGTGACCGCGAATTTTGTGACCCTGAAGCGATCGCTTTTATAAAAATGTATAAATTTATTGCAAACGATGGTTCTAAAATATGTATGATTTACACCATAAAATACCGAGGAATTTTATTGAATTATAAGTATAGCATAAAGTATTGACCGGATCCAAACTCACAGTTATCCAAAGGTGTAATCATAGTATGAGTAATACCACATGACAAAGAATATATCTATATAAAAAGACATGTTTTGACTGACTGATTCATCATCGTAAAGCCTAAACTACCGAAGCTAGAAACATGAAATTTGGACAATGACGTAGGCACTCACTAAGGAAAGATTTCTTGATATTCCACCCTTAAGGGGGTTAAATAGGGGTTGAAAGGTTGTTTGAAAATCCACCAATTTTGAAGCAAGCACCATGAAAACTGGTATTTAGCTTTTTGGTTAAAAATAAATAATTTCTTTAAAATCAACCCTCAAGGGAGTAAAATAAGGGATAAAACTTTGTTCGAAAATCCGCCGATTTTGAAGCAAGCATTAAAAGAAAAAAAAACGCAGGCAACAGTTAGTTGATATTATAAACATAGAATTATATTTTCACAGATTGAACCTAGGAACTCTATAAAAGCGTATAAATGTCGAAAGGCGATCGCGGGAGCGTTTCCCTCGAGAGGAACGCGCGGCGGCCCCTCGCGTGGAATCCTCGTCATTCGAGAAGAGGATATTATCTTACGCGAATCCGTACACCGGCGCCGGTATTATTAGACAAAGCCGGGGCCGCGGAGAATGACCATTAGAGAGACGTTGAAACGCGGCTCTATACCCTACCGTCCACCCTTTCCTGCCTGCACGCCCACACGGTGCACACCGAGTTCCTTCGCTTCCACGGCCTGTTCCTACGACCGTTTCGCACGCGATCGTGCACGATCCGTCTTTCGCTTAGGGGCCACGTGAACGGTTCGTTCAGCGACCGGACAGGATTCCTCGGGAGTATCCGTTTTGGTTGACACTTGTCGACGATGCTCGAACGATCTCGAGGAATCTTAACGCTAGGTTTATGAGACCCGTCAATCTGACGAGTTTCGGACTTCAGTAGAAAAATTTGCAAAAACAATTATCGTTATTCCTAAGAATTTTTGTTGACTTTTATTGATAGAGTGATACAAATATACCTTAACTCATTTCTTAACACTAACTTTACTGAACCTATCAATTTTGACGAGTTTCGAACTTCAACAGCAAAATTTGCAAAAACAATTACCATTATTCCTAGCAATTTTTGTTGACTTTTATTGATAGAGTGATACGTATATA
>JAOPTO010002190.1:0-10820 GCA_033822845.1 Tetrapedia diversipes | reverse complement strand
TAGCTGTTTTATAAAATGAAGAGATTGGCTGAACAAATATAGGGTAGAATAAGTGTTGTTAACATTAATGATCATTCTATCGATACTTGACTGGCATGCAAAAGTGGTTTTATGTATACATTATAATAATATTATCCATTAATATCTCCAATATTATCGCAACTTAATATTAAAAATTTCGTATTAATTTAAAACAAGACTCATGCCGACAAATCGAACAAACAAAGATTCCCATACAATCAGGACCTCAAAAAGTTGTTCTACCGGTTTCGTTTCGTTGTTGACATAATTATTGGATACTGTTTTTTGCGTGATAAAATCGGGGGCAAAAAACATATCGGCTTGTTGTTCCAGAAAATTGTAAAACCTTCAGAGGTTACCCGAATACTGTATCGGAATATTTGGTCGACGATTAGCATGTTGTTTGTTTGACGCTGCTGCTGACTCGTTCGATTAACGCATCGATTTTCAATCGACGAGTTCGATGCACAGTGCGAAAGTAAAAGCGGGTGAAAGCTTGGAAACCAACGTGTATTCTAATGGATCCCCGCGATGCACCGAGTCATGGAAGTTTAAGTAGAAGTGAAACTTTGGAAAAAAAAGAAGGGACGTTATTATAAAAGTGGTGCTGCACACGCGTAGATCACACACAGGAGACGGAACTACGTTTCTGTTGCGCTCTTGCGGATGCATGCATTGTGCAACGATGCTCTCTAGAATCTCTGAAATGTCAGAGGGTTACTCCTGTATCGCTTCGAGCCGATCTGCCTCAAAACCGTCGGGTACTTTTCCATTTTCTACTTGAAATTCGTTTCGTCGGAACATTCTGCGATTCGTTGCTAATTAACACCATTCCTACCACGACCGGTCAATTGACCGTTTTTAAAATTTCAATTAAAATTTCGTATATACAACGTAATTGTATCGCCTTTAAACTTCAGATTTTTATCATACACATTTCAATATTCACTTTTTTGTTTCATTGTTTACTATCTGAGAAAAATTTGTAGTCTTTCTTACGTGGGAATAAGCAGCAGCGATATAATTTTTGCAATTCAATTCGATTGTCAAAAGATGAATTACGTTTCTTGTTGATGGTGTGCTAAAATTTCTGGTGTTCCCTTTAAACACGTTCAAACTGTTTTCCATTAAATTTTGTTCATTTTCAGGCAATGACTTTCTTCAAATTCTGGATTAAATCTTAATTACAGAACAGACTGATAACGTGGACTGGTATCTATGTTGATCGAAGAGAGAAATTTTTTGTTCTAGGAAGAAAAATCTAAAATTAAATGCTTAATTGAAAGCAAATTAAGTGGATCCCCTCAGAGATACATGTGTGTTTACATTCAGATTCCATGATATCTCCACAAAGAATCCCCTACTATGTTAACATATCTTGCGCGACTGAAGTCGTTTTGTGCTAATCGAAAGTCGAGCACGAATAACGACAAAAGTCATTTTCTACGAATTATTGATGGATTATTGTTATCGATAGACTTTTGTAATCCTTTTACAATAAGGTCGCGTATACATGATCAAAAATTTGTGCAAAATTAATTTTGCGTACGAATTGCAAAAAGTCGCCCGCTACCTGGTGAGAGTTTGGTGAGAAAACACCCGCACAAGATGTGTTAATACCTATCATCCGATTCTATTTCAGAGACAGGCAATTTCCATATCCCATTAAAAATTACAGGATATCGAATATTATCCAATAATTTCGTAACGATCGTCTACAAACACAGAGAACCTAAAACCATTCAATTTCGCCCCCTGACATTTCTTCCTACACCGAACACCGCCTCTCTACTTGCGATCGATCATATTTCACGTAGAACTTTCAAAAAAGCATCCTTTAGAAAAATCCAAGTTCTTCTGGACGATTTCGAAATAATCGGAAAACAAAATTCGGGATTCGAATTCGAGTAAATTTCGTTCTTATAATGAATGCATCGGCAGTTGCATTCGCAGTCAGCCGTCCCGAATGACCTTTCTACCACACGAAGCCGACCGACAGCGGTACGATGATGATGATGATGATGATGATAGTGTTGGACTTTGCAAGGCGCATCCTCGCCAGTCGACAACCTATACTCTAGCTTCCATCGAGTGAAGGGGGGACGGGGGGGCGCCTCTGTTACCCAAGATACTTTACTTTCTACATTCCTCGCGAGACAATACGTACACCCACGCAACGTGCTCGTGTACCTGTCTCTGTGCAACAGAATTACTTCCCGGCCGAGTCGCGGTCCACTTTACGGGAGGCTCTAATCTGAACGAGATATCCGATATTGTTTGGCAATTTTCGGTATTAACCCTTTGCACCCGAGCGGCGCTTCTATTTTATTTATTTATTTGGACATAATCCGTACCTTTGGGTTTTCGATGGCTTCCGGCTACACTTTTCTTATTATTTAGCAATATCGAACCTTAACCTAACCTACCCATTTACCCTATTTTTCTCTCCTCGTTCTACCCTATTCTAGTTATTATTTTATCATAGGAAAAAAACCAATAACCTAACTTACTAATAGAATACATAAATCTCTCTGAAAATACTTAAATATCTATTTTTCAACTATACTTAGTCCTATTACTCTCCTTAACTTTGTTTACAGTTCTTTGGCCACTATCTTCGGTTGATTCTTTCCTAGATTATTTGCATCCCCCGAGGGGCGCTTGTACGGTGCCCGAGAGATTTGATGGGTTCAGAGTACAATATTTAACAGATTTTATTGTATTCGATGTAAAAATAAATAAATTGGTGAAGTTTTATTATTTTTATACGTTTGTTCCAGTATAAAATGATTTTAAAGCACCTGTAAAATGCTTCCTTAATATAGGCGAAATTTTCTCGAGTTGCTGGTTCGTCTGAGCGAAAAAAATCTCGAGTACAAAGGGTTGTATGCCAAGGGGTTGGCATACAAATAAAATGGAATTTGATGCGTCCGAAAAATACTATTTAACCGTTTGCCAAAACAGCGGCTCTAATTGCGCGTGTATGATAAAAAATGTAAAACATAATGGAAATATTTGGTATTATTAAATAATGGTAATATTATTAAAACAAATGGAAATCATATGCTTCACAAACGCAAGGAGCTTTACTGAACTTTTACTGATTTAGAGCAGTTTTATTGCACTCTCTGCAATTTTGGCATAACAAAAAAGGAGAGCTATCGCAATTTTGGCATAACATAAAAGGAGCACGATAACGTTCATCAACAGTCAAACGATTAATTTGGCTCAACTGAACAGTTAGATGGTGCAGATATATTAGATTTCAAATAGATTTTTATAGGAAATGAGACAAAGTATGGTGTAGAAGATTTGCTCAACTTTTGAATTTAGCATCAACGAAATTTAAAATGGAAGTTTAACAGAAGTTTGGTTTTATACAGGACATGAAAAAGCGTGATATAAGATACCCGTAGGAATTCATCATCGACGTGCCTTTGTATCGGCTCGACATGCAAATTTTTCACTTTATTTTCGAAAAACGAAGCTGGCTTCGTCTGCTGTAACAGTACTCCAATAATAATCCCCGTCATCTGGGTTGCAATAAGACGGATCAGTATAAAGTTTCGCTTTAATGACATAATCAGATCATGTTTTTAAGCGAAAACTACCTATCATTGCAGGAAACTTTAACAGTACTACAATATCACAACGAACAGATATATTTTAATTAAGTATTTAATTAATATTTTCTCGCGGGTATATATTACAGTCGCTAATTCAGGTAATTTCGTCGTTGTCAAATCAATATCTGCTCTTTTAAAAAAAATATAACTTTGAGATATTAAATAAAAACGTTCTCTTGTGAAATTTTATGTGAAGCAGATTTTTGATGGTGCACATATTTTTTTTAACAACCACAGTTCATTGTATAATGCTTAGAGTCACATAGCAGTCTTTTTATACGAAAATTTGATTAGTAAACTAGTCATAATAATCAAAATGTCGAAATCTCCAAAAAGTGCACATAGCATATTTTTTTTAGCGACCACAGTTCACCGGTTAATGCTTACTTCAGTCACATAGCACTTTTTTTATACGAAAATTTGGTTAGTAAACTAGTCAGAATAATCAAAATGTCGAAATCTCCAAAAAGTGCACATAGCATATTTTTTTTAGCGACCACAGTTGACCGGTTAATGCTTACTTCAGTCACATAGCACTCTTTTTATACGAAAGTTTGATTAGTAAACCAGTCGTAATAGTTAAAATGTCCAAATTTCCAAAAAGTGCATATATTGGTTTAACGATGATTTGCTGATTTCAATAATTAATGCGTAATAAAGCCTTGCAACAAAGAAATGCGTTGTCGAACTTTTATCTATCGGATTGCAGCTGCTATTTATAAAGATAAATCTTTATCTTCATAAAATGTCACATATCGTTGCATGGTTAAGTATATCGGACGACAGATAGGTCCAAGGACTCGAAGTTCCGGTTCTATCGGTCGAGCAGCAAAAATTAAACCAGTGACAGCAAAAAACTTGATTCTCTCTGTAAATATTTTGATATTAAAGAATAATTCTTTAACAAGTACAACGTAATACAAAATTAATTTAATTCATTAAGATCATATAATAATGTTTATGACATTTATATTGCAATATTTTATATTTTAATCGCAAAAATATTTTGTACGAACAAAATTATAATAGTTTTAAGATGAATGACTGCTTTGTTTCAGAGATTTGGAAGATACGATGTGTGTGATGTGAATAAGCGTGAATTATGATCGTTTTAGAGGCGAGTGTGTGATATGGACGAAAAGTGAACAGCGAGCGGTGAGTTTGCATTAAAAAATATTTTATCGCCACCCTTAACCCTTTCGCTACGGGAGGATTTTTCGGCAAGCAATTCCCGCTGAATAAGCTGCCACAACAAAAGTGTGTACTTATGGAACAATTGTAATTATCCGTCGTACGTTCAATAGCGTGGAATCTTGCGCAGAGTGTAACTATAGTCAGTCGTAGAAAGGAAAGGGTTAAAAAATTATCGCATAATGCAATAATAATACTCTGTTCGCAAAATTTCACGGAGTGACTATAGTCACCGCTCGTACGTAGGGAGCATCAGTCGTTGGGTGACCATAGTCACCGCTCGTAGCGAAAGGGTTAAGCGACTATAAAAATTTAGGTATCGCAGAAACGAAGCGTTGAACCAATTTAACCCTCTATGGGCTGAATTTTTATCTTAAATATAAAAAAATTGATCGAACGGAAAGACAACAATTATAATCCTATATATGCAGATGAAAAGAAATTTTTCAGTTTAAACAATTCTGCATTATGGAACATAATACAATTAATACGTATACGCTACCTTATGAAAAAATAACAAATTATTTGTTAAAATGTCAATAAATTAGCATGTAACCTGAAAGTTACACGAGCCCATAGCGGGTTAAAAAGCGTCTCACTCAAAGTAGTGAGCAGCTATAAATACTTTTTATAACTATTGCACTCCTACTTCCAAAGTCTGCAACAATATTGTGGAAATACCGTTATAAATAATTTGAAGCAAGTTTGAGAAAATGAATGAAAAAGATCGACGTCTGGTAACTCGATGCGCGTTTAATAAATCCAGTATCGAGCGAAACGTGAAAGCTTAAGTATCGCTCGGCACGGTCAAGTCTATTAACGGAATCGCAACCTCGGAGTTCCGGTTCTGTCGGCCGAATTAGCATACGGCAACATCGAACCAGAAATAATCCGATCGGTTTCATCCAGTATAACGTTTTCAACGGCGTCACTTTCGCCAATAATTGTTTATAAACCTTGGCAAGGTGAAGCTCATAGATGAATCGTTAAAGGGTTATAGTAGAAAAATAAAAAACTCGTGTTAAAAATGAGTGTATATTTATTGAAAAATGTCTGTGATGTCTATACGACAGGATGCACAATAGAAATTGAACAAACTCCAAAACTCTTTTTTCTTCTTTTTTCTTTTATTTATTTAAATTAAACGCCGCTCCTGTTCGTTAGAGAGATAGTTCGAGAGATAGTTGGTGTTACCCAGAAAGGTGGTAATTAATAATATTTAATTAGTTGAGAAGGGGGGAGGAAAAATTTTCAAAAAGCTCCCATCATGAATCGCTGAAAAAACTGTAAAACTCGGCGACAGTTCGAACATTTATACCTTACATCCCCAAACCCTAAGAAACCAACGTAAAATAGTCGAGGAGAAGGAATCCATTATTCCTGAATGATTTTAGTACTTAGAATTTTCCAGGTGTAAATAAATACTTTTACTTCAATATAAACGATTAATTTCCTCCTCTCTCTCCTCAATTCCATTCCTCTTACTCGCTAATCCCTTCGAATGATATTCTTGATTGATGATTCGAAAAAGTTCGATGATTTATTCTTTCTCGACAGTTTTCGAACATTTCTGACATCTCGTGATTTGTATTCTCTTAAGAATACAATTAAGAATAGATCGTGATGGATCTGTTGATCGAAATATATCTATAATTATTTCTTGGACAGTTACAAAAATTATGCCTTTTAGGTAATACTGAGGGTTACACTACCGATTTAATATTACTCGTGAAATTAAATTGGTAAAATTTTGCCGTCGAGGAGTTCAATCTACTTTTGTTTCGGTACCTATGGAGAGAAGGAATTCGTATCGAGTTCATATGATGAAAGTTTTGCCGCTGGAAAGTAAAGTGCCGTGGGTCATCGGTGTCCCACTGAATGAACCGTTCAATGCCAGGCAAGATGGCCGAGTGAAATTTCGTAAAATCGCGAGGTAAATTTACAGTGAAGCGTTAATTAGTTACAGCATGGACAACTTAATTTGTAAGAAGAGAAAAGAAACTTCGATTAAGTTGAAATAGGGCCTTAAAAGTGGGTCGCAGTTTGCGTACCGATACACGATCACAAAACGTTTTTGCGCGCTCACGTTAGATCGAGAAATCTGGTTCCCGTTGAATCGTTTAGAAAAATAGTCGTGAACAAAAAAGTGGCGCTGTTTTTCTTGCATGAAAATCGTTGCTCTTTCATGAAAGTTTAATAAAGCGGAGAAAGTGTTCCGAGAAGCGAGGAGAAATGTTTGATACAAAAAGCTGTTATTGAAAATGATTAATCAGCAAGGTGTTGCATGCTTCGGTAACAAAATTAAATTAAGGAAAGAGGTAGGTAGTTATTCCTGGTGGTAGATAAAAGACAATTAACTCGAACTTCCTTCTTTTCACTCTTACTTAAGGTTTTATTAGAACTAAATTAATCGTAACATCTCTGCTTGTTAATTTTAACAAGCACTCGTGTAAAATTCTATAATAACCCCCTATCGATTCTCTTAATTTAAAGAATCGCTAAGCAATTTGAAGCAACCGACATTTCGTATTATTTTCATTATACTATTATCTTCGTTCACTGTCCATTTTTTCATCAAATGGAACGAAAGGAATCTTTGACGGCAGTTAAAAGCATTAGAAATTTTTTAAACGTTGGTAGACGCACGCTTCCGTGTTATGTCGACGATGTTGACAACCTATTGTCGCGACGTGTAATGAACTCATCGTTGAAATCACCGGTTGCACGTCTACCACGCATTAAAGTCTCCGAAGAACGTCGACGCGCGAGTGTCATCTATGGGAAGAAGAACAGTGATAGATTATGCTACCGTGGTAAGTAACGATTGAAGAGTTGTTTCTCACGCTCACGTTGTAGCAGCATTATGATTTATATTGAAAATTATATGCTAGGACTTCCCTCTTCAATTACACACACTGAAATCGTTCATTTTTATCATTTTTTCCTTCTGATAATAAACGACATTTAAACGATGCAAAAGTCACAGTTTCACTGTTCATCGTTTTTATGAGACACAGTGTTGAGGTATAAGACTTTGTATATTTCTACCTGAAAACTCTACTCGTCGAAATGGTTTAGGGACGCGGTGGACAGGTATAAAGTGTTTGCGCTGCCGCCACGTTCCTCAGTTCTGTCCCATTCAGGACAGGAGGTTTTTTGAAAATTTTCCTCCCCTCACCTCATGCTATCACAGATGCTAATCTACTCACTTTCATAGGTAACACCATTAACACGTTGAATGCCACGCCAGTTTTACAGGGTTTGCCCGTGGCGCCACGATGAATTTTCTATTATACGATACATATACTGTTGAAATATTATCTACAATAAATAAGTGTAACTACTTTTAGATATTTTTCACTGCATTAATTTCTTCACACCATTGTATTAACGATGGTAATAATAAAAAATCGACAATTATTGACATTTGTTCAAATTATGTTTTTCTACCAATCTGAGCGCGCCGGTCACCGATGACCTCCGTGGCGCTACTGCCAGGTTGAGTGCCGATCATCGGTAACCCCCATGGCAGTCAATGTGTTAACCTCTTTCAACCGATGAGTCTGGACCACAGACAGGAGCAGCGCAATCAATCAACAATCTACATATAAAAAAAAAAGAAACACGTTCCTCAGTTCTTTGCTATTTGTATTGTGCGCCAGTCGTGTAGACACCATCGTTATTTCTTGTTAATAAATATATAGTCCTTTTTCCGTTTCACGAGTTATTCCATATAACCCATCAACAATTATCTATAGTTAATGCAAAATGTACACATCGAATAATAACAATATTTTGCCTTTATCTATAAATACACTATAAATTCTTTAAAAAGAATTGACCGATTCTATATTTTTTTTGAAAAAACGACTATGTCAGAATTTCACTCAACGTACAGAAACAATGTGAAACACTGATCTGCGATTATGAGAAAAAATCGGATACAATTATCAACATCCTTGGAATAAAATATTCTGCAAGAACAAAACAAAGCGAGCAAATCTAGGTTATCGAATTCTCGTTCCACTCGAATCGAGCTAAGAATCGTCCGGCAGATTTTCCAACTTACATAATCCGGTCTTAACACAGATAATCAAGCATACGCAACGGGAACGCGTAATTCATTGGACAAAAACGAGTAGAAGAAAAATGAGTACAATAATGCTCGAGGAATGCCCCGAGTTGCATGGTAATTTATTCGTTGCGTGCAATCAAAGAATCTACGACATTCGTTCGACCTTTTGAGTCACTATCCTTTTTTCTGCAACATCCGTGCTGTGTTATCGAATAAAGATAAAAGAAAAACACAAGAGACGAACGAATAAGAATTGCAAATTGAAGAAACGAATTTAGAAAAATTATAGTTATAAAAATAAACTTCATCTTTGGATTCTTAACCCTTTGCCTTAAAACAACGTGATCCTACTTCTGTGTCTAAAGTGAGAACCTCGTATCAGACACGTGATAACTTTTTCTGTTCAAAAGTAAAAAGCTTACTACTTAAAAGGTACTGCTATTTTTAAGGATTAAAAAATTTTAGCTTTTCCTGTTAAATAACCATAAAAATATTATAAGCAATAAAAAAAATAATACATTTCTTTCACAAAATTGAAATAAAATATAATTACGAAATTCCGGAATTTTATTAAATAGCAATTCAGTACTATTAATGTCCACTGGTTTTGTTCACAAATTTGCCTGTAATGAAACTGCTTCTGGTCACGACTCATGAGAAAAGCTTTCCTTGAAAGCTATCATGGCACACACAATCGTTGCTCGATTCATGAGGCAAAGGGTTAAAGAAAACATCACATTTTCTGAAAGGCAGGCAACGATAACCACCGGATCTATCGTTCCGCGATCTCAGTTCTATTATTGCAAGGTGAATCATCTCTCCCCCGCTGTAATTTCCAGATTATGCTAGCAGCAGCAGCAGCTCTAGGTAGCTGGTCTGCTTCGAAAATAGTATCTAAGCGAAAACGAGAACGTTTATCGTTTGTCTCTGTATGTTATTGTTTCGCGGATCCACGGGACCCCGACGATGGACGCGATTCTCCGCAACGTTCGCAACGGAAACGATAAATTAGCGAAATACCCACGGCCGGGACGCTAACGCGATGGAAGACAATGAGCTTGTCGGAACGAGGCTCGCCGCGTCGAGTTAACGGGTTTCAAAGCTATCCCCTAATTAATAATTTCTTCGGGGCAGCAACGAGCGAAGTCTCGAATGGAACGCGGCGGCCAGCGTTTTGCACGCTGATTTATATAGACGAATTGAACTCGTTGCATTCCTTCGTTTGCCATTCGCGTACCAAGAATGCAGTTTTCTTGTTGCGTTCAAACAGGGTATTGTTTGGAATTACGTTCGTTGCGAAAATTTCGCTTTAGAGAGAATTCTAAATTTGGCGTGTGTCTGAAAGCTACGAAGTTGTTCTGTTGAATAGATTTTATACTTTTGGAGAAATTTTTCTTTTAACAACAAACGATATTATACTTAATTGCTTTATTCCAAAAATCAGTTATATATCAGGGTTAATGAATTGATTGAGAAGTTAACATTTTACATATGAATGTGCCGAAAGCGATGGTTTCTTTGGTATACTAAAGGTATCAAAAGTGTTGGATTGGGTTGACAAAGGATTAGTGCGGAGTTCGCTTAAACTAATTTATTGTCTATTTATTATTGTCAAAAAATCTATAGACTATACTTTAATATTATTTTAAATGTTATTCTGCGGGAACAGTCTCCATTTACATTCTATCACAGTCACGGTCGTACATTTTCCCACTCTTTCGCTACACACTAAAGCCGCATCCTCATCCCTAAAGTAAAGTTTCATAAAGAACAGCCACGAGATTGCTACGAGGAATTGTCTTCTTCTACGTCAACAAGTTCATAATGTTAATAATTATGTTAATAATAATTACTGCATCCATATAAATTTTTTAACTTCGTACGAAGACTTTATCAAACACATACTT
>JAOPTO010002189.1:273521-466423 GCA_033822845.1 Tetrapedia diversipes | reverse complement strand
GAACTTCGAATAGCACACAATGACAATTGTGTTCTTTGCTGCACGCCATCGTTTAAACTATTGTTTACCTAGATTATATTGACCGAATCAAGCAGCCTTCTAATGTTTTGGAAAACTGTCTACGCTACAAGACTCCAAAAATACCATTACGATATTCACATTGTAAATAGCCTTTATCATAATCGAAAGATGAAAGACTAAAATTAACTTGTACACCTAATATAATCTCGCAAATATGGCGGCATTCGTTCTCTAAGGGTTAATAATATTTAATACAACATTGCGTTGATATCTCGAATCTGTCGAATCACTAGATGTATGATTTTAAGTGGCAGTCACTGTGTATATAGTTGTGGCATATATTCTCTATGTGTTCAAAAATTGTTATCACAAATAATTAAAGTTTATGGTATTCATCTCAATGTACTGCTTATACTGCTACAAAGTTATTGTGTCTCAATGTGGAAAAAGTTGGTCGTATAACGTAAGTAAAGCCACCCTTAATTCCAAGCTAATCTAATTTTGTTCCGGAGTCGACCCTACGGAATGGAAGAATGATTTCACTTGTTTTGTAACATAATCGCTTGGCAATGGGAGTGGAAGGTATCATTTCTAAATCAGCTCCTACTGACGTAAGGATTACGCTTTTATTCTGGTTGCGTGACCATTAATTTCCTAATTTATTTGTTTGGCCAGAATTTACTTTGTTGAACGAAATAAGACTTCATTTGCTTATCCCAATAGTTGAACTATAATACTAATATTAATAACTAATGAAAAGATAAGATATTGACTATATAACATTTACAATTATAACTAAATAAAAATATAATAAAAACTGATTATAGAAAGTATGGAAAATAAATATAATAAAAAATTATATAATATATAATTTAGTATAATATGAGTAAAACATAATAGAGATAAAATAATATTGTTGAACATTGAGTTTTGGATTTTCGAATTGAACATTTATGGTGATGGAATTTAAATAACTGATTTCATAAGTACATTTCTAAAAACAACTATATTTTTTATAAGACACGAGTATTATACCCTTTCTAGTCAAAGTAAACACTGTATATGTAATGACAATCGTAAATTCTACTTCTTTTGTAATTTATGAAAGCAAGTAATATATAAAGAGAAATATATATTACACAAGGAGGAATAATAGATGCATCAAATAATTTATGAAAAGAAATAAATATGATTCTATTTAAGAAAGTGTAAACAACGTTTGTCTAACCTTTTCTTAAAAACAGAAATATTTTGAAAGCTTGAATTCCAGCCATTTATTAGCTGATAAAGAACAATTCGTTTTGTATATCAGCTATCTGTTTTCCTCGAATTGTTTTAAGTGATTCAAGAATTATGGATATTGTAACTATACACGCTATGTGTATACGTATACACGGAGAAAAGATAAAATAGATCCAATGTGTAGTACAATTTATCACCAACTAGAACCGAAAAACATTCCGATGTTCTATTTTTTGTCGCTCCTACAATCTTTTGTTTTTCGATTCGATATTGCTTTAAAACGAAAATTAAACTTGAAACACACCTTTTCATTACCAATATTTAACTGATTGAGTCGTCGATATATCGATGAACGGATATCTGTCGAAAAGTGCGTAGAGTCGATATATCAACGATCTTCTTGCATGTTTAGTTTGTCCACAAACATATTTGTAGATGGCAGTAAACTTTTTTTTAAACTTTTTATAGTATTTTTTCGTAGCATTGTTTTTATTTTGTGCTTAAATCTATTTTTATGTCATAATGCGAAGTTTTCTGAATAAATAAAAAGAAATTAACAAAATATTTCAATATTTGACCGAGTTATGACTTTTTTTCAATGTCACAGTTTTTCATTTTTTTTCACCTGTTTTTCACTACGTACTTTTGGTACATATTATGAAAAGAGGCTCAGCACTCAAACGGTAAAACAATGTAAATGAAAATGATAAACAGATATTAAGAAGAAATTTCATAGTATTATTTTTTTGCTAATGCCAAAAAGTATATTACGTGTTAATATCTTTTCACAGGCTGCACGCAATGAGGTGATTTTAGGCTGGCCTATTTGGTTCGACCAGCGTGAAGTTTGCCGTATTACGGAATTAATTGAGTTGTTCCCCTATTTTTAGAGAGACCGTGTAATTGAATGTCAATTCTCTGCTTGTTAACGAACCGGCAGTGGTAACATCTACATAGGCCATTCTTTACATAGGCAACGTCAATGGTAATAATTGAGTTTTTCACCAGGGACGGCCTTTTCCGTGTAATCGTTGTTTAATACCCCTCCTTTTGTCAGCCACGATCGCTCAGCGACCCATAATGAATTTATTCGTCCTTGTAAAGCACGATTTTCATAGAATTAAAGCGAACGAATGCGCGAATAAGATTGAAATTAAATGGAATACAATTGAAACATTTAATTACAGCCAATTTTAATTGCAACGTATTATTAAAATGACAAACATGAAATTTCTGACGAATAGAAAACCGAATGTAACAAAAGAGGTGGGAAAAAGGTTCCTTCACAGCGTGATAAAAAAGAAACGTAGTATTAGCCATTTTTCACGAAGATCATGGGGAAGTGATGAAAAATATGGTGAAAGTAAGAACATGATCGTGGTTATAACTTATTTAGCTCCAGCTTTTTGGTTCACATTTCTTGGAATTATAGTCTTTAGATGAAATCATTCAGAAAATTATAACAAAAGGTCACAGTATATTGAGGCTTAATAAAAACAGAATAATGAAAATTAATTAATGATAAAAGCTCAAATATAATCAATTTACTTGTATATCACAAATCTAATATAAACGTGACGGATAATTATTTAAAAACTACCTATATATCTAATTTAAATCTGGTAAATATTTAAATTTAATTTAAAACGGTTTATACTTAATTTAAATCCATTCAATCGAAGTTAAAAGTTCATAATTACACGATTACTTATTTTATATTAAGGTTAAATCAATTTATTGTGTTAACGTAAATACCACCACTGGTGGATCATTTTATAAAAATTTCATTTATAAAAACGCGAAGTTATCCAATTTTAGGTTAAACCCATTGGGAAATTAAAAATTTCGGTATACATTCCATTATAGTTCCAAATCATTGCCAATTCACTTAGCCAAACGATGTTTATCCTTGATGCTGACTACTAGACATACATATTTATTATCGGGATACATATTTATACGTATATCATGAACTAACCAGTATATTTCGCTAAAGGTGACCGTGATACGTCAAGGAAGTCGAATAATAATGATACATGTACTTAGGGACCTAGGAAGTTGGTTAGCAAGACAGGCGAATGGACAAGGGAAATGCTGAGCTCCTTTCATTTGACAATCCTCGTCACACGTCACTGTATGATCCGCTCAGTCGATGTTACCATTTCGGATAGTAATGAAAATACGTATCTTTTAGCCAATTATATCCGCTAGCCAAGTTCTAAGCTCCCTACAGTAAACACATTATAGGGTGTACAGTTGGTGCCAAGGTGTTGTCTGACGTAGATCTCAACAACATATAATCGTTTCCTTCTCACCGTCACGTGCCAGATTAAGACACTAACAAACAGCTTCTTAATGTTCTCTTTGCTCGATAAAACTGATCTGTTGTGGCAATCCAAAGAAAATACGACGAAGGATCTGCTCTGTAAATTTCTTGTCTTTTATGCTTCAATTGAGATCCATGTGCTAACGGTATGAAATTTACGTAGTTAGGGAATCTAAAAATATAGATAAAAAAAAGTTTCTATAGAATTATTGAATTACAGCAACTAGGAAAAGTATTTGCACCCATCCGTATTTTTTAACGAAACATTTCTTGTTTATGCTCTCCATTACATTACCGTAACATAAAAGTTGCATAAAAGTACTATTACAGAAAAAAGTTTAACATACTTGAACGTCAAATTTAATATATTTAGAATTATTACATAGATATTAAAATAGACACAATACTATGTAAATATTACTTTTGTAAGTACTTATATTTAATAATGAGTCTAGAATTCGTGAACTACTTCATCCTTTAGCAAGTTTTGATTCACCAACGCTATATAGGTTTAAAAACAACGATTAAACCGAGCTTCGCAGTTTTAAAGCGTTTCCACGATTCTGTCAAAGCTGGAATCATTCAATAGAGACGCTTCACAGCACTAGACACACAAGAGGGTGCGTAATGTCAGATACATTGGGTTCGTGGTTCAGAATACACGAGACATCGAGTTCTCTTCAAATATTATTTCGATGTGTGGATAACAGATGACCGCTCTTGTATCGCTAAAGAATTATCAGCATGCCAAACGAAGTGTTGACAATGTGCCCTGGAAAGAATCGCGAAAGAATTATGTATAAATAACTAACTTCGAGGAACAATTACCATTTTTAGGAATTAATCAATACGCTAATTAAAAGCTCAACAATAAGCACTGTACATATTTTAATGAGAAAATGGGATTTGTAAATTAGTTCATTGTGTCTTAAAATCTATTCACATATCCATCGGCCTGATGTACATATGTATATAGCCTAAATACTTTTACAGAATGCTATACGATACGTACACATATATACACATACTGGGTAAATCATGAAAACCAAGATTCCTAAATATTTCTATTATTTATTGTTGTATCAAAAAAGTTTTAAAACAAGGTTTCACTGTTTGAAGATATGTATGCTGTGATAGAAAAAAATTCTTTCAAGGCCACTTTTTTACACGATTTCAAGGTCAGCGATGATTTTAAATGAAATCATATATTTTTTAATAAAGTATGTTGTGGCCGACGTCAATACGAATTCATCGATCTGGCATATTATGATCTTGAAGTGATCTTGGACTGTAAAATTTCCTAAAATATTTCTTAAACATGAAAATTGAAGTTTTTGAAAAAAATAAAGATTTATATTAAAGAAAGTTTATTCAAAACAATTTTTACATGTATGTTCTTTTTTTAAAATACATTTTCCGCAGATTTTTTTATTCCATTTAGCACAAACGCCCTTACTTCTGTTCCTTTCACATGACACTTGAACTTGATAATTCATAGGTGAATCAAATTGACTCACTCCGGCAATATAGTGTTAAACTTCATTGAATGATTGTATGGTCTAATATCAGGCCCAAAAGTTTTCTGACCATCGTCTACTTCAGGGATTATCTAACTTTTAGGGACCCAGACCCACTTTCAGAAATGGTAATTTTTCGTGACTCACTACTCACTCCAAAAGTAAGGCGATTTAAAAGTGATTCGGTATAAATCTACAAACTGAAAAAAGTAGAAGAAAACAGTAAGTTTCACGTGGTCTTTAACTGAATTAATTTAAAAGTGTTCGTCTGACGATGTTTGATGAGTAAAATTCTTTAATTAAACACGCTACCTACTGTTATATCTGAACATTGAATTCAACCCATCAGTGGGCCAGGATTCATACTTTGAGAACCTCTGATCTAACTTGTAGTTCAGTTTTAAATTTCATAGTAATATTTTGAATCCTTTTGTTGCAGTGTCGGAGTTCGCTCAGGAGCTGGGCGCGGCAATGGAGAATCATTCCGCGAACGTACGACGTTTGGTTGACGAGTTCCGTAGCCGGTCTGGGGATGCCAGGGTGGATTCCGGGGGAATGCGTCGAGTTTGGGAGAGTTTGCTACGTCAGGTGCAATCAGATGCGGAGGCTCATTTAGACCTGGCCGCAGTACTTCAGCAGCAACTGTCTAGACCCACTTTGGAGGCCAGCTTCCATCGCAAACTACAATCCAGAAAGGTAATTCGTTCCTAATCCCTCGATTTGTAAAAATTAGGAAGATCAGCGATGCGTAAAAGTTTGGTGAACTTTCTGATATTATTCAATACCTGTACTTGTCCAAAATAAGGAAAGTAATTGTTACTTCCCAATATGAATTCCATCAAACGATGTAACTTTAGTGAAATTGAATAGTTTCAAATCTTTGATCTCTCTGATAATACGGAAACCCTTCCACAGACGAGCTTGCATTCAGATATCCTATTTGTTCCTTCAAATAAAGTTATCTGATCCTTATTACAAATTTCACATTACTAGAAACATCAGAAATGTTGCATATACCATTTTTTCCTAGTAGATCAGAATTTCCTGCAGAATCTTTCTGAATAAGCGTCTTACGTATTTAAATGAGCAACCTCGCCGTGGTATCCATCAACCCATAAGGAGTTCACTCTAATATGACACTTATTAGACTGACGATAGAGATCGTAGTATCAAATTAAAAATTATTTGAATTTCGAAAGAAGACCGAATAAATTCCTTTTTCTAGGTATTTTCTCATCGCGAGGCCTACGAACAGGTGGTTGCTAAGACTGAGGAGAAACTACAACGCGCTCGGGTGGACTATAAGCATGCATACGCAGCCCTGTTGACGATAGATGGCGGGAATGAGCAGGAGCTGAAACGCGTCTACTACGAGGCTCACAACGCATACGTTCTCCAATTGAGAGCCACGAATGCTATCACTGAACGGTACCAGGCACAGTGCTTGCCTGGTCTACTTGGTGAAGTAGCTGAAGTATACGATGAACTCTGCGGATTAGCTTGTAAATGCGTAGCTGGAATATCGGATGCAGCTGCAGAACGGGCTGGAGAGCAAGCGAAACGTTATCAAACGATCGCAAAGGAGGCTCAGACCATTACGCCACTGAATGACTTACAGGTACGTTAGCCTGGTGTTTCTTGCAAATCTTTTATTCCAAATCGTATAGAAATCCTATGCGAGATGAATGGTGTAATAGGCAATGGAACGGAGAGAATATCAGTCAATACAGCCAAGTGCATGCTAGAAATTTTATGGGTAATCCTTCCACTAAGGTTCTGAGGTAAGTGCTGTGAGATCAATCACAGTTCCCTTACCAAAAGTCCTAGTGTGTAGGTGAAGCAACGTCGGATTACTTATCACTTTTAAATTTTCTCAAACACCCTTTTAACCTTTTGGCTACGACAGTTCAGTCCATCAAAGTACCGTCACTGAACGGAAACTCGCGTCAGAATTGTGCACAGTGCGCGCAGTTTTTGTATATACGTTTTTCTAAGTCTTAAATAACAACTCTGCTTAATAAAACAATCATTGCTCTAATCTAACAAGTATATTTACATTTTTAATATGGAAAGACTTACAAAATTATTAAAATACAAAATACATTTGAATGCGATCGAGTGGATGCGAGTTTGGGAAAATGTGAAGAGTGCTTAAGTTGAGCGATAGTCGTGTGAACGTAGAATGTTTGGACTCGAGTGTTTCTAAGGCGTGAAAGATGAGCACTTGAGAAAACGTTGCAACTGAAGAATTCTGGGTGGTCGTGACCGAATGCATCGAGTGAGTAACGTTGACAATTAGAAAGAAAGGAAACGAGTGCTTGGAAGAATATATGACTGGGAAAATGCGAGTGCGTGGCTGAAAGTATTTGACTAACGTGGAAGAAAGAGTTTGACTGTGAACGTAGAAAGAGTGTGATCCAGAACGTTGAAGTTGCTAAGTTGTAAAGTCGTTTAAGTTGTTACTGTTGAATAGTTTTAAATATATATATACTGTTAATATTCCAATCACTTCACCTTTATTTATTCACACCTGAGTCCCATCTCTCGCTCTACTAAAGTTGTCAAAGTAGAATTTTCCTATAGATACGACACTCGAAGCGAAAGGGTTAAACAATACAACCCTTGACGCCTGACGTAACGGCTACAAGATGAAAATTTCCCTAACTTGAAAATTCAAAAAATTCTGAAACTTTGGCGATATATAGGGTATACATAAACATATATTGTGAAATCTTTTTTGCTACCTAAATTCACTTTAAGGGGTAAAAATTGATATTTAAAATAATTTTTCACCAGCATGCAATACCATTGTAATATAAATATAAGTTTTCGTCCATATACTACTCTTTCGTTTACTAAAATGGGAATTTTGTCGCTAGATTTTGGCGAGGAGTTTAGCAGCAACCGTGACTCCATCGAAGAAGCCTTCCAGGCGACTATTTGTAGCACCAGGCCCTCCGGAACAGGTTCCTATAGAGAAAATCAGTCAAATACCGCCGTTGAGAGATGAATTGGCCCCGACAGGAACCAGCACTTTACCTATGATGGAAGATTTACGACGGGAGCATGACAGTCTCACTCAGGAGATTACCAGACTTCAAGACTCCTTGGATGCTCTGGTCCGAATGCAACGAAAGTACGTTAATTTAACAATCCAACGAAAAACTCATTCTTTCGTTGGCCAATTCTATTATCATAAATACCATAGCTATTTATGCTTTTTATACACACTTTTCATCGGATTAAAGGATCGAGAGGATGAATGGAAATCCTTCTCTTCTAGGGGCGGGGGTTAAGTAAATTCATGATATTGCGAAATTACCTTTGACAACGAGCTGGATCGATAGGGTACAGCATCGTTGAAACGTAGAGTCTGGAGTGAAAAGTAATTAATATCTAGAAAACATTTTGTCCTTAATACCTTTTGTTCTGCTTCTCGCTGGTAATGCAACTTATTAATGGTAAACACATTACAAAGGGAACGGTTTTCAAGCTATCGACCTCTTCCGGTTTTTAAGACCGATGAAAAACGCTCGAGTGTTCGCGTTTTAATTTTCTGCAACCGGAATCGTAAAACGATTTTCCCTCTTTTAATTCCAGGAGCGCCGAAAGCAATCTTCATACAAAAGTGGCCGAGCTGCAGGAAGACATCTCTATGAAACGTTTCGAGCTAGGAGAAGCTCAACTTTACCTTGCAGCTGTGCAAGCACAGGTATTTTAATTAATACCGTTTGTTGACAAATATCATAATAATCTGAATGCTATCCCTTTTGTCCTCCAACATTGAATGACCAATTGCTTTTTATCTTTTAACGTGCAAGCGCAACAATTTCCTCTAAAAAGACTCGAGTTTTTTAGGATAAGAAGTTGGAAGATTGATTAGTTGTTGCGTTTTAAAAGTTGCTCTTAGGTTTTAATTATTTATACCTGTATATAGTAGGAACAATTGCACGATAAATCGGAAAAGTTTTTTATACACAACGTTCAAAATGTATTTACTTATGTTTATTTTACTGTGATACTTTTTAAATTTAAGAATAAGAGGTTAGTTAATTTTAATCTAAATGATTTTAGTGAAAGAATATGCTATGAGAAACAGATAGTTTTTAATTAAAATTTTATCTCGTCTGCAAAAGTGTTTTATCTCTTTAAAGCTATATCCAATATATATTTTAAGCTTCTTCGATAATTACATTTTAATAAATGTTTCTCCTCTCGCTTTTCTTGCTGCTGATGGCAAAAATGGAAAGCTATTAAAGGCTTGGTAGTTTTGGTAAACACTGCTCGCAAATTTTCGTGCATCAGTTACACTGACATAGCAGCAATTCAGTGCATCGAGGCTACTTACTACATGCTTTCTCGGCAAATCGAACTTCTTCTTGTTTAGAAAACTTCAACAAGACACGTAGAAACTTTTTCATCTGCGAGTAAAGGTTTCCGTGTTTCTGGTATAAGGGAACCGAATATATGTGTAGGGCGGGGGATAAAGAAGTCGTTCCAGGACTTCGAGATTGGATTTGTGACGGTTCCCTGGGGGAAAACGTATCGCAAAGAAGAAAAATCACCTATTTCACGCCGTTGTTCGCTTGCATCTATGATCTTTAGATGGAGGCACGCCTTTGTTCGCAATTCTTATTGAACTCGTACTTGTAGTCATATGCAACACACGAAATTTTTCTGTGACTGAAAATGTTAAAAGCTCTCAAATATTGAAATCCGATACACTTGTGTGGTATTTAAGAAAATAATCTGTATGTTTGTTAGTTCTACTAGATACGATTCTGGGACACAAAAGATAGCACACCACATAATTTTGTTAATGTTTGCAAATATAATTAAATAATAACAATTTTCGTATTATATATCATTTTTCATTCAACAATAGCTTGCATGTGTTTGGGATAAACACCTTTTTTTACTTACTGGCTTAACGTTAACTTGAAAGCATAAATATTAATGTTTGACGGCTATATCAAAATGATAGCAAAAATTCAAAGTTTTGTTTATCTAGATAAACGCCAAGTTGTTAAGTTGTTCATACAAACAAATATTTAATTCTGAGCGTATTTTGCTGTCAAAGTTTTATGAAATTAACGGCAAAAGGTCGTGGTAAACAATTAAATGACTCTGAAATAGTAATAAATCACAATTTACGTAAAGAAACCTGTTTGATTACTAAAATTGTGAACACATTAAATCGTAGTACTAAAAATTATATACATACAATTTTTTAAGAAATGTAGGAAAATATCGAAAGTAGAAAAAGTACGGAACGTCTAAAAGTGATAATCTATAATCAATGATATGTTATTTTAAGAATTTAAATTTTGCGACGGAAATTGCAGCAGAAATTCACATAAAGATTAATGTATTATAAAAGAATCTAAATGTTAGATTCCTCCAAAAGTTTGTATAAATTTTCGATGAATATCTGCATCAGTACCTTTTTATTTAAAATAATGGATAATCTATTTCTTACGGAAATAAACACTTTTGCAATTTAAACATTTTAAACATTTTAATAAAAAATTAATATAAAAGGTACAAAAATAGTTTTTCTTCGCATTTAATTTTCGCATACGTGGACATTACATTAGGGCACTTTTAATTCATCTTTCTCCATATAATGATGCTGTCTTCTTGTCCATGCCAAAACAAGAAAAGTCAATGTCACATGTACTAAACAACAGAATATACCTATAATTTAAATATATTTCTGAGTACTATCAAAGTTTTTTGTATATTTACCAATGTACTACTATCAGTTGTTAGTTACAACTCAAATTGGCTGCTTTCAGTTTATGGTATCGTTGACAATTGATATCAGGAAAGGTATTATTTTCCTGTTGCAATAATACATAAAGGATTACATTTGATAATGATATATTTCGTGAAGGAACCAAGATTAAAAATAAGCTAAAAAAGATTGGCATTGTTTAATCCGTGAAAGATGATTTTCTAAATTCACGCATATCAGTTGATAGATAATCATTTTGTCATTAATGATGCTATTGTAACTAATTGGGTTAAAAAAAATCCACCAATTTCAGCAGAGAAAGTTGCTGATTCGTTAAAGATTGATAAATCGATCGCGTATCCGCAATTTAAAAAGTTTATTGTAGTTTGAAGTTGAACTCGTGAGTATTACATCGACTTATGAAAAAATGAAGAAATGGATTGAGTATTTCCATGTGTTATCTTGATAAATAAATTAAAAGTTGAACTATTCTTGGATTCATGGATTAGTGATGAAAGATAAAAAACAGTAACGTCATTCAATTTCACTGACAATAAAGTGATGCCATTCGTAAATGGACGTGGAAACAAGGAAGTGAGCGCCCCGATTTTATGCTCGAAGCTGGATTGCATTCACAAAAAGTGGATTGTACGGTGAGACTGTGCCATGACTTCCCTTAGCAATTAATTCCAGAAGCTATCAAAGAAAAGCGTTCAACTCTAACACATCGCAAAGTTAAAACATTCCAACAGGATAATACAAGGCCGCACACTTCGATGGAAACGCGAAATAAACTTCTTCAAATGAATTGGGATATTTTACTGCACTCCCTACAATTCTCTCAACATTGCTTTATCTGATATTTTCTTATTTCGTTCCCTATAAAACAGTTCAAACGGAAAAAAATTCCAATCCTCAAAAGCATTAAAAAATTTGTGAGTTTAAAATGAAGCAATATGTTATTGTTGTGTGATACATTTATATTTACGAATGCTACCATTTATGGGATGTCGTCGTGATGATTCTTATGTGTTTTGTTTTTAATGGAGAATAAACAGTCTGGAAGTAAACGCAAGAGAAGCGTAGTTATTTTTCACTAAGAATAACCTATGTTTATTAATAGATATATATAATAATTTATGTACAGTTCACACTTTATTAAAGTAGTTATTATTCAGTTATATAGCAAAACTATTGAAATCCTATCAGATTTATAGAAGAAGATTATCGAAAATGAAGGCACTACATAATTAATTAAACTAATTATCTTTACATATAAAAAAACATGTCCTGATTGACTGATTCATGATCGCAGAGCCTAAACTCCTGAAGCCAGAAACATGAAATTTAGACAGTGGATTTCTTTTATGGCATAGGCACCCATTAAGGAAGGATTTTTTTATATTCCACCCCTAAGGGTGTCAAATGGGGGGTTAAAAGGTTGTTTGAAAATCTGCCAATTTTGAAGCAAACGCTATGAAAAACAGTATTTAGCATTTTGGTTAGAAATAAAGAAATACGTGTTTCAACGTTTTTTAAAAATCAATTCCCAAGGGGATAAAATAAGGGATGAAAGTTTGTTTGAAAATCTATCGATTTTGGAGCAAGCACTATAAAAAAAAGAACGCGGGAAACAGCTAGTTTGTTATAAAATGACACGATCTCTTCATTTAAACCGAAACCTATAAAAACTTTTGCACGCGATATGTAAAATGCAAAAGATTGATGCGTACATCATCGTTAACGAAATACTATAAAGAAGTGCGTTCACAATTTGTTGAAAAATATATTCAATGAAGTGAAAAGTGATGGGAAAGTTATTTTTAGCGACAAGAAAAGATTTGCGTTCGATGGATTGGATAGATAACATTCTTATTTTCATAACTTGTGTGAAGGAACACAGACTTTAAGCCATCGGCAAGTAGGTGATGGAAGAGCAATAGCGTGGACTGATATTGTGTATTATGAAAACGGGAAGAATAAACAGTTCATATTGAATTGTTCTAAGTAATAGATGAACATTTACATAGCAAAGATTGTAAACAATGTTTTACACAGAAAAATATTCAAATTTTACCAGACTTAAAGCATCACTGAAAATTGTTAAGCATAACTAGCAAGACCAGAATGTGTCAAGAGCAAATAACTTCGCATCCTTCATAAGTTAAAAATTATATCAAACAAGAGAAGTTGATCAATAAGTTAAAAGTTATTCAAATCTCTAGCGAACTGTTTAATGGTAGTTATATAAGCAAGAGGTAAAGTTACAAAATATTAAAGTAATACATTTCTACATATATTGCGTCTTTAACAACAATGCATTATCTATTTAATAAACCAGCTTCTTTATTATTTTTCAGTTTGATCTATATAATTTTTAATTATTATGTAACAATATAAACAAGCAGTGTAATATATTAATTTAGAAATTAAGAGAGTATTTTGGTTTAAACGGTCATTTTATCGGCCTTTTTCGAGATATTTTTTAAATGAAACTATAAGACGTTTTTACATAACGAAAATTTAATGACGTGTGTTTGATTTAACGGTATCACTGCGAAAAATGTGTTTTGCTGGTGTGCATGATTCTAGCTGTTCTTTTAATCTAATACGAAAAGATGAAATAGAACCTTGATTAACACTAGATTTACGAACGTTTCTTGCATATCTATTTGTAATATACATATATTAAAAAATAAGTATAAATCACACAGAATTTTTACCCTCCACGGGCCGAATTTTTGTTTTAAATATAGAAAAATTGGTGGAACGAAAAATCAACAATTATAATCCTACATATGCAGATGAAAAGAAATTTTCCAGTTAAAACAATTTTACATTACAGAACTCTATAGAATTAATATGTATACGTTATCTCATGAAAAAGATTAAAATTATTTGTTAAAATGTCAATAAATTAGCATATGACCTACAAGTTACATGGGTCCATAGAGGGTTAAATTGCAGAGCTGAAAGAGATTTGCAGAGAGAGGATGATTTGTATCGCTCCATTAATAAAAGTCAACAAAAATTGCTAAGAATAATAGTAGTCGTCTTTGCAAATCTTGCTCATGAATCTGAAATCCGTCAAATTGACGGGTCCCACAAACCTAGTGTTAATGTGAATACAGCTATGTTGTGAATCTCCTAATATCAACTTCCTTGTCGTTTTTTGGTTTATACCATACTAAAAAGATATGAAACAATCAATGTGAAAACCATAGTTCATAAAACAACAGCATGTCTACTGAAAACTCTCTTCAAATTTAAAGTTATTCGGTTATTTAGAACTTGAGATATCGTGTGCATCAGATCAAAAAATATAGTTTCAAGAAAAACGCATTTAAACTTCTTTGTTACGTGTAAATATGTGTATTTATGACTAATTTACCAACCCAAGTTCCTAGTATTCGAAAACCTATTGTCTTTCTCTTCTCCCTGATCATTTCTAGCGTTCTCCGCTATTTCAAACGACTGATGCATTGAACAATGAATTTTGTCTTAAAAGATTCACATAAAGTTACGCTTGTTGGCCAGTAGTCAAACCTACTATACAGGGAGTTCGGATGAGCTGAGAGAAAATTGAAAAAGTAACTGTGTGCAACATTCTAAGACGAAAATCAAGAGTAACAGTATTGCGTTTGACGCTTTGTTTATTAGTTATAAGCAACTAAAGAAACGGGTTAATTTACGCCTGAGAGTAGGCAAATGGAGCAACGCGGTAGGTAACGTTAATGACTACGCAGTGATGTTCTGTCGTAACTATGTGCATTTCTGTCGCTGTTCAGAGGTAAGCCACATTCAGTAGTCATTGACGTTACCTACCGTGTTACTCCGTTTGTCTGATCTCAGGCGTAAAATAGCCCGTTTGTAAATTACTTATAACTAATAAATAAAATGCCAGACGAAATATTGTTACTCTTGATTTTCGTCTTAGAATGTTGCATACAGTTACCTCTTCAATTTTCTTCTAACTTCGTCCGAACACCCTGTATACAATACGCATAACATATTATATTATAAAATTTTGTCATTAAATACAAAACCGACTAAATAAATGACGATTTAAACGGTTATTGCTTCAAATTGCTTGTGTATTAGGTGTGAAAATTAATCTGGTGCATCTTTCGTGCGGGACCCATCTTTCTAACTTTTGAATTTTTCCTAACTGATGTAAGCGTTGCGATATACATTGGTCGGTAGCGCCCAGTTGCAGCACAAGGTCTTGTTTTTTTCAAGCGTTTTTCAAAAGTTTTTTTAAACTTGTTTGCCTGCCCTCGACGTGACCTGTCCGATAGATTAAAATCTCCGTTTTGAAATCTTTGAAACCACTTTTTATACACAACGCCTGCCCTTGTGTAGTTTTTTCTAACTTTTCTCAAAAGTTTTTTAAACTTCCTTGCTTGTCCTGGATGTGGCTTGTCCAATAGATTAAAATCTACATTTTGAAATCTTGGAAACTACTCTGCATATTTTATACGTCACAGCGTCATTATCAAAAGCGGAACAAAACATTTTTTTAGCTTCAGAAGCATTTTTCTTCAGTTCGAATGCAAAAAGAATACAGTGCCTTAAATGTTTAAAGTGCCTTGTCGAGCGCCATATTGTTTACTGCTGTTAGGTGAAGTTATTCCGAGTTGTTATGAATTGTTTTAATGTTTCTTAAAGTATAATGTTGCTACTTTTAAATCGCTATAGGGTAGGAAATGGATTTTAATTTGAATGGAAGTTACAAGGCGTTAAATATAAAGGTAACAAATTAATTTGCACCCCTAATATATTACTGTTGTTTGTTTCTACTCTCGAACATCTCTTTAGTGATTTATCCGCCCTTGTGCTAATCAGATTTGGTTATTGCTTTTTGCTTTCTTTTACATCCTGCAACCATATGCCAATTTGATTTTGGACATACCTACGTCGACACCCCTCGCTGTATTTTTCAATGTCCAGTCACAGATATATTTTCGAAGACATTTACTTTAAGAAAATAAGAAAAAAATCGGTTTTTTTAATATTTTTAAACTAGAATACCTTCTTAACAAAAATTTATAGTGAGCTATTTTTTTACCACAGAGTATAGTAATTAAAGCTGAATAACTTTGAATTCTGTTACGTTGATCGAGTCGCTTAAAACATTACATGTTGTTTTCTCGGAAACTACTGCAAATATGTGTCAACACAAACCTCTTTTTAATTAAATGGAACACAGAAACTAACTATTTAGATAATATATTTTATAGAGGTCGTTTAAAACCAAAAGAATTACTCTTCTCATTTTTTTAAGTATAGTCGATAATTCATTTGTTAATGTTTAGATTGCTATTATCAAATTCAATAAAATTCTTTTTGTATTTTGCTTATTGTTAGTTAAAATGTTATGATGATTGATATTTTCTTTAAAAGAAACGGAAGAGACATCAAAAAATATGTTTGCGGTCGGTTTAGCTGCGTGATCGGTATATCGCTTTCGAAAACTTCTTGACTTTAATGATTCGCCTTGCGTAGCGAAAGTTTGCTTTTGATAAGGAAGTTGTAATTGGGAGTTGTTCCAGGTGTCAAATTTGAAACGATAGAGTTGGGTTGTTACAGTTTAATGCTTATGTTTGTGCTCTCATTGCGCTTGCCTTCTTACTTGTGCTTGTTTTCCAAAAATTGCCCGATATTTGTACAAAAGATTATGACTAGACTCTAACCAATCAAAACGGTTTAAAATATTGTAGGGCTGCTTAACGTTTCCCTTCTATCGAGTACGCGCGGATTAGCCAGGTATATCCTTAGCTAGGGTAGTTAAATCGCAAATATATAATATTGTTTTCAAAGGCATAACGACAGATCTAAAACCCTAATTTAGAACGTAACAAAATATATGTATCGAATTCTGAAAATTATTTTGATAACTGTTCAAAGTGGATTCCGATCACTTGTATTTATTTATTCATTTATTATTTGTATATTATTGTCACCATTTATCGAAATAGTATCCAAAAGAGTTCTATCCTAACCTATGACTCCATTTAAGAAAGTCTTGAAGAATCATTTAATATTACGACGAATTATCATGAACTACATATTTAAAGAGCTACAGCATCCCAATCACGATTGGGTGTCAGCAAAACCATTATCCTCGTTGACAATTCAAAGAGAACAACAAAGGGACGATCTGTGACACTAGGTATCGACTTCGGATGGTCGAAGCCGAACAAGTTGTGTTACTGCATAAAGGAATGTGTTGATCTCAGAAGCAAGAAAAAGAACTGGTCTCGTAGAGCAGTAGTGGATCTCGAATCGAGAGGCTGAACCGATTAAAATTAGCACGAGCCTCCCATTGTTCTCTTCCACAGGCCACGAACAAGTACAGTGCACCCCGTCTGTATACCTGCACGTGTAGTCACAGTTCCGTGCTTCCTCTAGTCCAATTCGTGCGATTAGTTGGGACAAAAGCAAAATAAGACATCACGTTTCTTACCGATATCCGATTGTGAGTAATTAAATTAAGATCATTTTAGCAGAATTAATTTATACCGTCTGCTTACCAAAATGTTAGATGTTATCCTTGTTTATTAAAAGCTATGCGTGCTAAGTGTGAGAAAGTGGTTTCTATTGAGAAAAAAGTATAGCGGAATAAGCATGGTAAAAGTGCCCCTAAACTGAATCGAACTTGATACATATCAATCGATTTCGACGAAAACCATTTCTGCCAAGTTTGAACTCGATCCTTTACTAGGAAGTTGGCTACAAGGTGAAGCATAATTTAAACATTTAAACTCTGGATTTATAAAAAAAATTGTTTAATCGCAAAAGTAATGATATTTAAACTTAGAACGAATAAAATAATTAATCATTAAGAAAAGCATCTTGAGTCGCGTCGAAATGATTTTAATTAAATACAGTAATGCTACGTCAGATCAGAAAAGTCTGAAATTGGCAAATTGGATTTAACAAGCCTGTGGCAAGTTTTAATTCCTGAAGTTCTTGGAATTCGGGTCAGCTCGATGAAGTAAGAATAGCGAATGAGAGCAAGGGAGAGAACAAAACCGTCAGCACTCTGACCCTCGAAGCCGTTGAACCCTCGAAGTCATCTATTTGATTGACGGAAGAAATCATAAATTTGAAGGAAAAAGTTATGACGACCTGACATTTTCACAATTTCTATTCTTATGCAATAAAAATGAAGCATTAGATTAGTGAGATCTTCTTAAGTAAAAGAAATCTAAACATGGATTCAATTGGGTTATTTTAAGTTAAACAAAAACTGCATCTTGGGTCGTCATGATGTGAAAAATAGTTTGACCGAGTCCATGTTGGGACACATTTTAATCTAGAAGATCTCACAAATTTATTGAAAGCTATTTTATTGGAATGAAAATAAGAATTGTACAGATTACATTTTTTTAATGGATACATAGTAATTGTTGTGATATTATTATTTCGTTTACTGTAATTCACTTTGTTTATCTCGTCGAGTAAACGCTTTAGTTTGAGATCGACTATTTCTCACCTCGAGAATCGGACCTAACAATATGTATTGCTGTATGCTAGTATCGAATTTAACAATATTACTGTAAATAGAATTTTGAAGAATCTATTTACATTTAAGGTTTTACTTAAAAGGGCAATATTTACTTGCGTCAATACAAGTAAAAAATCAATAATAACAAACAAGAATTTATTAGATATAAAATAGAAAAATAAATAGATAGATGTAAAACCGTTATAAAAATAACGGAAATGTGGTGAAGTTATAAATCTAAGTAACATTTCTTCACTTACTTTATCAGATGAACATTTATTTTAAAAGTTGTTTTAATATATGAAAATGAAATTTTCAGTATTCGAACCGCGGATAAAATTGTTGTGGTAGAAGCCAAAGCAGAGATAATCAAAATTTAAATCAAACTGGGAAATAATGTTCACAAATATATGTTTTCTCTCTTTTACTTTGTTATCGGTTTTACGATTGTTTCAACGGACATTTGGCGAATTCTTCTGGCCTATACATTTGGATTAAATAGCGAGTGGATGATCATCCTCAGTAAGATGCAATCTTAAAATAATTGTCTGATTCTTTTATGCTGTTAAATAAGAGAAATGTTTACTTTTTAGCCTTCTTTCCAAGGGGGTTAAGTTCAATTCTGTAACTAACTGATTTGGATGAATTAGAAATTTTAGAATTTTGAACTAGAATTTATTTATATCAAAGAAATTTTAGCAGTGCCTGATCAACAGAACTGTAGCGAACAAATGTGCCCATAATTATGAAAGTGGTCTAAGTCATATATTTCTTGTTTCGAGATATTTAATGGATTACATTTGAATAAGTTAAAAAATATTTTTATATTATGCAATATTTTAATTTAGAATTTTATTAGTCTTGATTAATGAAAATTTATTAAGAATGTAAAATTTTGTTTGAATCTCATACGGAAATGTTGTTTTTAAACTTTGAATTGACTTCGACCATTTTCAAAATTAACTGAATGACCTATAAATGACTTAAAGCGATAAAAAACTGTAAGTTTTATTAGAAACAATAATTTTAATAAAATAATTCATGAATATTCATTAATTACTTTTGTAAAGTAATCCATTTTTATCATTTTAGGCTTTTATTATTATGAGTTTTGAGATTCTTAAAATGTTCCTTCAAAACTGGAGGGATGTAGGGTGGTAGTAAACACATAATATCTTTGTTTTTCTGGTGTATAATGGAAGTAATTTAATATTTCCGTATATTTTTGGCCAACATGGAAAAATGGCTAACACAATGTAGCGGTTCATTTTTTACAAATTCACGAGTGAATTTGCGTTTCTAATTCAAATAATGTGTTACCATCGTTACCATTATCGTCGTCGGTTGATTAGTAATAACCAATAAACTCAAACTTTTCAAATTTTGACTTAGAGCACTTTCATAATTAACACTAAATGAATTCCGTATAATGTTGAAATAGCAATCACTATTTAATCGTTCATTTTTTACAATATCGTGAAAATTATATTGAATTAATTTAGTTTAAAGTAATATAATGTGAAATAACTGATAAACTCTTTTTTTTTTAATTGTGACTTAGATCGCTTTCATAATTATGGGCATAAATGTTTATTGGAATTTTTTTATATGAACACCAGCACCTATTATGTGAACAAGGAACCATAGGTGACATGGAGGATTACATAAGTTTTTATGATATAATCGATCAGGTTATTTCAACCAGAATTTCTTATTTTAACCATTATTTCATGAATAAATGGAGTTTCGCTGTAATTTATACAGAGACGTAGGTGTATTCGTATTCACAGTTTGAAAATCATTTTATCGAACTTCCGAATAAGTTAATACAGATCGTATCAAATATAACCGTACAAAGTTGATCGGTTTATATTCTTTTGAAAGAAAGTTATTGAAATCCAATATGTTTGTCAACGGCAAGGGACGGTAATAAAGAGAGAAGCATATGAGAGATAAAAAAAACATAATAAAAAGTAGGAAATACGTGAAAGGGAGCGAATCTGTTGTTTTTTTCATGAATCAGGAACAGACATTCAAGCGTCCAGCTCTATTCGATAATATTGATTCAGATATGACTTTGAAACGCGTGCCTATACCCCACGCATTGAAAGCATCATTCTTGTTGAGAACGATTGGCCTGGTTCGAGCATTCCATCTGAACATTCGCTAAATTCCTAAATACAAACTGTCTTGATCCCTTCTCAGCTGACACAACGAAGGACATTGAATGTCAAACTGTTTGGAGGTCACGGTTTTGGAAGTGTATGTGTCACCGGCAAAGTTTCAAATCCGGCATTCTGTAGAATGCCTAGGCATTGTATCCAATGCCTAAAACTAGCCGGCAATGTATGAAACATGTAATAAAATGTCATTCAAAATGTCATTCAAGCTTACCATGTTGCAACAAGTAGGTTAATTTTAATTTCTTATTTTTTATATGAAAATTTGATTTCTCTTAATAAGAAAGGCATACATTTTGTTTTGTACAACTTTCACTTTTCTTTACGTATTTTAAATAAATTTCTTTTATGACACTCCCATTATTTTTTCAGCATAAATGTTGTTCAATGTTGTTCAGCATTTTGTATTTTTAAGGAATACACGTCTCTTATATCATAGCCTTATCATAACCTTTTTTTCATACTTTGCCTAAATAACATTTGTCATTCTATAGAATGCCTAGGTGTTATATACAATGCCTAGGGACAGTATGTATTAATTCTCATATTTCATACATTGACTAAATACGCAGTGCATTATTCAAAGTGTTCAGACGAAGTTGGGAGAAAATTTAAGAGTTAACTGTAGGCAACATTCTAAGGTAATTATTTAGAAAAAGGGGGGTCTCATCGGTTTCGACGATTTTTGATTATGTTGTAGAAATCAATATTTTGAACAACTTTTTCCTATACATATAACCGCCGCTCGGCCTTAGTTTCTGAGATATTTGCAAAAAGCTATTGCTACTACTACAATGAATATTGCTTATAGCTATGTGACTGTGGTAGCGTGTGTGGAAGCGTCGAGTCGCCGGTTGTTTATGGTTTCTATACATATATCGAGGCAACCGGCGATGGACTTGTATAACGGGTGTGTTTAAAAGCTTGATTTGAGTAGCTGGCCGCCGCGATGCGGCCGGAATAAGAGAGCCTAATCCAAACCTTACTTACACCTAACTATTCTACCTAGTAAATATAAAAAATATAAAAAATAAAAAATAATTTACTGGAATAAGTTCGGGTTAGGCCTTTTTATTTCAGCCGCCTCTAGGTGGCCGGCCACATCTATGCAAAACTAGATTTAGCTTGACACATTATACATTATTCGTCGTTGGTCGCTATGCCGTTATTTATTAGAAACAAGAGATAAAAGACGATCGTGAGCTGACGCATACAGAGTCACAGACGCGTACATATAGATAGAATTCATTGTAGTAGCAACAATTGTTTTGAGGAAAAATCTCGGAAACTAAGGCCGAGCGGCGGTTATATGTATAGGAAAAAGTTGTTCAAAATGTTGATTTCTATAATATACTTAAAAATCATCGAAATCGATGAGACCCCCCCTTTTTTAAATAATTACCCATTCTAAGATAAAAATCAAGAGTAATAATATTGCGTTTGACGTTTTGTTTATTAGTTATAAGCAACTAAAAGAACAGGTTGTTTTACGCCTGAGAGCAGGCAAATGGAGCAACACGATAGGTAACGTTAATGATTACGCAGTGATCATTCAGTCATAACTACATGTGAAATATGGCTTACCTCTAAACAGTTACAGAAATTCACGTAGTTACGACTGAGTATCACCGTGTAGTCATTTACGTTACCTACCGTGTTGCTCCATTTGCCTGCTCTCAGGCGTTAAATAACCCGTCTTTTAATTGCTTATAACTAATAAACAAAGCGTCAAACGCAATATTATTACTCTTGATTTTCGCTTAAAATGTTGCATAGTGTTATCCCTTCAATTTTCTCCCAGCTTCGTCCGAACACTCTGTAAACAATGTCTAGGTTTTCTGTAGAATGCCGGCTTTTCATACATTGCCAGTAACATGTGTAGGAATGCGATTGATTGGGTACGATTCTGGGAAAGTGTGAAGAGTGCTTGATTTGAGCGATAGCCGTGTGAACGTGGAATATTTGAAGTAGAGTTTCTGAGGCGCGAAAAATGAGTACTTGAAACAACGTCGCGACTGACGAATTTTGGGTGAACGTGACCGAATGCATTGAGTGAGAGAAGTTGACAGTTAGAAAGAAAGAAAAGTGGTTGGAAGAATATATGACCGGAAAATGCGAGCGGGAGGCAGAAAGAGTCTGTGAGAGAAGCCAGTACGTGGAAATTGTTAGGTCGAAAAGTTGTTTATACTATTAAAATTGATACTATTAAACTATTTTAAATATATATTATCTAATTCTACCTTGTATCACCTACACCTGAACCCTACCATCTCTCTAAATAAAAATAAAATTTCTATATGTATTAAAACAAATTCGTACACTTATGAAATTAATATGTTCGTATGTTAAATCATTTTACTACACAGAATCATGGGTAATAAAATACACGGTCGTGCACGTATCGAAACACACGGATGGTAATACATTTGAAATTCATGGATATACGTACGCCTGCATCTAAATATACAAGTTGTACTAACTCATTCATAATTATTTTCATGTTATTATTTATGTTGCTAAATATCAAATTATTTGTGTACATTCGCAATACAAACATGATTTATTAAGTCTCAGATAAAAATAATGAGCAACTTGAGTTTGATTAAGAAAATTTAATTTAGTAATTATTTGATTCGATGTAAAGAAGCTAGCATGTCTACATTTTCTGGCAAGAAACGATTATGTGCAGCAAGCACAGAGAAGTTAGCCGAGAGAACGGGTCTTAAGTTTCTATGCGATGAAATTATTGATGTTGAAGACAAATATTGAATTTGAATTACATAAGACTGAGCCAGAATTACGTTTTGCTTTAGATCTATATGAATGATGGCAGGGTAGAATAGATACATAAATACCCAGGAATATCAGAACTTGTAAAAAATGTTTAACGATGCCAATAACGTCGATTATGTCAAAGTAATGCTCCCTGTATACCGGAAATATTATGCTAATCAAAGCAAACAGTTATTGATCAAACTTTATTAACCGAAATTATGCTGTTTACCATTTTTACTTGTAACCTAACAGCTCATGTTTATATCGCAAGTTATTTACGTAAACGTACTTAAATGTTTAATTGTAGATAAATAATGACACTAAATAAAATATGGATGTGTCAATGTTCCTGAACTCATATATTTTGATATACCTGTAGTTATATACTAAAAAATACATATTTTAACAATAGATCTCTAAGAATGATGACTAACCCAGATGCCATTATAACTTAGTACGAAAAGTCAAAAAAAATAATTAACAATAAATATAATGTTAATTAAGGTTTTTAAATTATTAATTCTGTAATAAACATTTACAAATATTTTTTTAACATTCACTGACGATGTAAAATAAATAGATATAATTTTGGGAAGAAATATGCAGATCTGCAATGATATTTTGTTTCATTACGGTGGATCGTAAAAATATTCGATAATAGAGATGTCACAGTGATCCTCTAGATCCTTAGAATCAGGCACGTAAGCGTGTAGATTAGAGATTGAAGCGAACCCTTTCATCGAAGAGGATCGATATTGGGGCCAAGTCCTGCTAAAATTTTCAACAAGACGCGTCCTAATGGACCTGTCAGCCGCCAACAGATACGAGTGTTTGTAGAATCGGCTGCTCATATATCGGTAATTGCATTAGACCTCTCTATCTAACTTTAGTTACTTCATAAAGAGTAAGAACGTTGCTTGTATTGCCTATTAAGAATTTCGAGTAACCTACTAATTATAGCATTCAAATATATTCCGGATATTTTCTGGAGTTTTTCCTTTTCTTCTTTGTAACATTGTTCAATTGAAAGGTATTTTATGAAATATTCAGAAAGTCTTAGGCTAGTATTGCTTAGATAAAATACAAAAAATTGTTCCTATTTTGCAAACGTGAAGTGTGAAATTAGAACTAATTTCGTGTTTTGATCGAATTAAGTATTCAGGACTATTTCCGTGTCGAATAATTTGTTAGATATTTAAAAAAACAACGGTAGCAGAATTTTCAGGGAAAATCTAAGATCCTCTAAAATCTTGAACGTAGCATTACTATTTATGAATCTAACAGCGAAGAAGAACCTTAGCAAACTGAAAAACGAGATTACGTCGATGAGAAGATTAAGAAATTTATAAATCCTAAATCCCCTTGTAATCTTTCAAATAATCGATATTCATGTTTTAATTAATTGTACAAACTTTGAAATCCTACAACAAGCGAAACATTTCCAAAGCCTCCAAAAATAGCAGTAATAACAAGTATAAATATTATTAACTAAAAACATACCAAAATTCGTGTCCTATTCAAGTGTACAAATTCTTCGATACTGACAAAATTGCACTAATAGAAAAAGTCGAAATATTTTATTACTAATAAAAGTGGAATAAGAATAAGTATATCAAATAATAGAATTATCTCAAATTTCTTGAAATGTTCAAAACTCTTGTATCAACCAATTCTAAAAACTCTTCAAGACTTTCCTAACAATCGGAACTTTTATGAAATCTTGAAGGAGAACCCCAATTGAAACAAAAAGAAATATATTTAAAATTAGCGTAATTATTCTAACTCCCTCGAAAATCTTTTTCTAGGCATTATTATTCCTAAAAGGTTAAGAGGTTGTGGGAGGAGTGCTCCGTAATTAAACAATATTGTTTTTAATCGAAAAATGTAGTATCTTTTTTCCTGTAAAATGTTTGAAAGAGATTATTTATGGTAAGTCACATTTTCAACACTAACACTGAAGAATCAATTTTGATTTATTGCTAGCAAAGGTGTTAGTAAGAGAAACAAATATTAACCCTTAGTCGTTATGTAACTCAAACTTTATCGTGTAAACATCGTATTATAATGAAAAATAGTGAACTGATGGCAAAATAGTAAATCTGTGACCTATGGTTAAGAGAGAGGAGGAAAGGAAACTATGGTACATATAAACGATGCATGAAATTTCATTTTGATATCCCAGATAAATATATATGTTTCTACAATTTTCGTCGATTACTTTAATATTTGACATTATACATAAGTTGGATAAAGCCATTGACAGTAACATTATAAGTATTGAGTATAGTTTAACACGTTCGTCGCCTAACGTGATTCGGCTGAGTTTCTCGCTGGACCCAAATCCGATTGCGTAGAAAACTGGGGTAAAAAAATGTAAAAACAGCAAAAATTTTAATTTTTAATTTTTATTTTATGTACTTTATATTTATATATATATTATACTTCAATGCTTATTCCATTGAATTCCTTTTAAAATCCTATTTAACTTTAAGAAAAAGAGCGTCACCCATATTTGGGTGACGTGGCGACGAACGTGTTAATGCTAAGAATAACAGGAAGAAATCGACAGCATATCTATAGCTATCAAATACACATATAGAATATCCACGGTTATTCATTCAAGCGATTCGGCATTCATATCTTTTTTCTTTCGCACATAAAATTATTATTACCCAGTATTTGTTTCCGAAAAATGTTTCCCGAACAAAAATATGACAAATTTACCGAGCAATCTTTTCCTCTCCCTTGATTTCCGGTGCCGCGGCTCGAAGTTGGCAAATACCGAGATTGGTAAATTTCAAAAGTTCTTCCGAAAGTGTCGGCAGAAATCAAAACAAGAGATGCGTAAACAGTTCGCGTCGAGGAAACGGGGCTGCCACACGCAGCGGCCGAATAAATACGGCGCGCAATCGCGCGACATGCGCCCTCACAACTGGGTCACCCTCTGATGTCGTCGTCTGAAAATCCATTCCTGGCCTCGAGTCCGCTCTCCTAGGTCAGGGTGGCAAGGAAAACTTGGTTAGTCCTCGAAAAAATGGGCTGGACAACACTACGCACACGAGTCGTTAGTATATCCCCCTTAAACAGCTGCTCTTTTACGCTTTCCATCGCGAATCCAGGCCGCCGCGGTTGCTTCTGTAAAAGCGAACGGCGATCAAATCGTTCTCAAGCTGCGAGACTACTTTGGCGCTGATAAATCCTCGTGCCACCGATTAATCGGTATTCGCTGCTATGCGCTTTCCAGTGGTGTCTTCCCGTTCTTCTTGGATCCAAGATATCGGTAGATAATGTGTCCGGTGGTGTCCGATGAATGTTTGTGTAGTCAATTTCACGGAATTAGTGGGAATGAAGATCCGCTTAAAAGTCAGGCCGGATGATGGTGTCTCCTCTGAACCAGCTGATGTATGGTGTTTAGACACGTGACACATGGTGTTCGAAGAATGTCAGGGTGGACTGGTGTTGTTAGGTGACACACGTGGCGGACATGTTTACAGGCACGTGTTCAAAGAAAAGTGTAATTAAACAAATTGGTCCGGGGGAGTGTCCTCTTCTACCAAGCAGAATGGACTCTTCGAGGGCCACTTTAACGTCCTATGTTACGTTTTTATGGAACTGCATGAGCGGTAACAACTATGTTGTCTCACTGGAAACTCTTTGACAAAAATCTTTTTTCTATATAATCATTTTTAACGTTCTTTGTAAACAGGATAAATAAGTGGATCGTTAAATGACGATGTGTCAGTTGTGTAGGTGAGGTTTAATAGTTCATTTTATCGCACTTTGGTGTTCTCATTATAGATTGGAGGATACTGAATAGTATATTGTGATGCATTATAATATTGGATATAGTTTGACTGGCTGGTCGATGCACCTTTAGTCTACTTATGAATGAAACGCTTGCAATGTACCCAATGCGCGATATAGCTATAGGTACAATAATCTGTAATCGATAACAATCTCAGCTGAGACAATATTATCAATGATCATCTTAATTTTGCTGGAAGTTATTCTAGTTAAAGCAATCAAAGCTTCTATTGAAATTGACGTGCTTCTATTAATGATTAATGCCGAATCAATAATTAATATAAGCGATTAGTATAAAATAGTAAAGGATTCGTTATTTAAAAATAAATTACCAAGCTTACGTTATTTAAGAAATTTCTAAATACCCAATGAAAGAATAATTGGCATTTGTATCATGAAGAGCCACCAGGTATTCTCAGTCAAATCCAATTAATACTGATTCTTCTATCATATAAAAACGATTCTGGCTTCCTGCTTTGTTAGATATTCGTTTACGAGTTGATCACGCAAGTACCATAAAACAATTCGTTAACAAAGTTTACTATTTCTATTGCGATTATTCTGTTCTGAAGCTAAACGTGGTCTACTGTACAATGTTTACTTCTTTAGATACAATAACTTTAACTTATATTTTAAAAATAAAAGATAGGAAACATATTAAAATACAAAAATTAACTTTTGCTTACAAAATTATTGATCGATTTCAAATAATTAAGGATTACTTCGATTATGGAAAAAAGTTAATACATATATGCAATAGTTAAAGCTTTAAAAAGATTATAGGGAGAAAGAAGTCGTTGGAAAAATGTTCAATCTTGCAAAAGAACTGAATTCACATAAACATTTTTTAGTTTACTAGAACAAATATTTGATGTGGCATGCGCTTCGAATTTCAGAAAGAGTTGTTCGGGGCTGGGGAAGCCGGTCAACCGGATGGAATAACCGGTCGGAAGATGTCGAATGGTTCAACTGGAAGTACCAAGCATAAATGGCTGAAAGCATTCAAGAGCTTGAAGACGAGTTCACCGACAACTCCTCCATCAGCTGACAAGTCAGTAATTTTTCGCACTCGGTGAAAGTAGGATTTAAAAGAGTCAGTGTCCTTTTCATGAGACGTGTTTTAAAAATTCATTTCTTTTCCTAATTGATTTTTAGATCAACTGTTTTTGTTGAAGTATGTTGTTTTTGAATAACCAGCATTGTTGTTTTGTGAATGCTACACTAACACAGAGGGAAACAGGCGATGTACCATGCTGTTTCTACAGTCGTCGCTATGTCCAGGTGAGTCCACGTTGTCAATGATACAAAATATTTTAACGTACACAATTATTCTGCAGAAAATTGTTTAGATTGTTAAATAAAATTTTACATATACGAGTATACTTTGTAACAATTTATACAAGCATTTTTAAAATCTGGCGCTTATACAAAATCATACCTTCCATATAATTAATAAACTTAAGTTTCCACTTATTAATACAGATGTTACTTTATAGAATCTCGAACAGAGGGATATTACTTTAATAATGAAAAATGAAGATGCTCATTCAAGAACTGCAAAACATAGTTACTTGATTTAGTTAAAGCACCAAGCAGTATACAAAATAATTCTAAATGATTATAGAAATTTTCAAGCCGGCAGTAATAAAAGAAATTGTCGGTAAAACATGAAAGTGCCATCTCAAACGATTTATTTAACATCTTCATACTAGGTTGTTTGATGTTTTAAAAAAGTATATCTTTGTAGTGAGGTGAATACGCGCGAGGAGTATTAATAAAAGTGCTGCGGGTAATAAAAAATTTAACGTTCATTCATACGAGTATAATTTGTACGAGCGAGGTTCTTTCGGGTCCTCTCCTCGAAGCTCGTCGAGTCATTCTTTTCTGGGGAACTTCCAATGAGGAAAAGGACAAATACTCTTACCGTTATGCCTTGTATTTCCTATTTTACTGGTCGTACAAACAGTAGTTTAAAATAGTGTGTTTTATTAAGGAGGTAATTGCAAAAGCAAAGAAACAAACAGTTCTAATTCTAATAGTTTTTTGTAATTCTAATATGTGTATCTTATAATTTATTAATTTTTAATTTCTATAATACCTTCCACGACCATACATTTGCCCTTCACTAGTTATTTTATGCGAGCAATCAGAACTGTCTATTCACTAGCGATGTATAGCAATATTTGTTACTAGTAATTTTTCTATCACAGCAAATTTTACCGTTAATTTTCAGTTTGTTTATTGTAATAAAATGTTACAATGACATCTATCTTTCATATATTTAAGCATAATTCTCATTTCTTCATTTTCATCATTCAGTTTATTATGAATGATGAAATAAATCTCGACAACGCTAACAATTTTTAATGATCTTTTCGATAGCAACTCTTCTTTCATTTAAACTAAATTCATAAATATGAGATTTTAGTACTAAACTTGACACTTTGATTAGTCCTCCTCACACGTCACCTATAAGTAACATTCGATCGACTACTTTTGAACTGATTAATCCAAGTGTAAAAATTTGCATGATTTGTGTACCCTTGTATCGTGTGGCATAAGTCCTGGCAGTTTATTTTAAGTGATTTTATACCTCCGAAAATCAGAAATTTTAGCCCTGAACGCTTTTCTTCTGAAGTTCAAGAGGACTTGCCATTGTTAATCGAACGACGAATCTTACATACGAGGTGTCCATTTTATCTGTCATCGCTGGAATATCTCGGAAACAACTGAAGTTATAAAAACACGTTTTGTACAAAAGTTATTTGGTATAAAGAGAGACATAATTTGGTATATTTTTCTTATCGGTGGTGGGACGGGTGAAACTTTTTGATCAAGTTCTTTTTTAAATATGATGCTACTATTTTTTATTCGTAACGTTGTCGTTTCAAATTAAATTTAATTTACCTACATAACGATAATGTCCCATTGCGTGATACTTTATAAAATCGTGAAAAATCATGAATTCTGGTTAAAATGTATCACTTGTTATGAGATTTGGATAGTTGATCTTTTCTTTTTCGAGAGCAGGTGGAAAAGCTTTTACAAGACACTCGGCAGAGAGCAACTAGTGTATGAGCGATGTTGTAGCATTATTTCCTATCGCAGCTACTACATTTATTTCATTATTATCTGATGTAGTAAGAAATCGATTATTTTTTTACGATGTTTTCAGTTTCTTTAAATAATACAGCATTTTTTTAATTTTTAAGTTTAGCCATGGTCTATTCATGAATAACTATCCCCTCGTAAAAGGAGTAATTCTGTTTTTTCTTCCATATTTAAAATCGTCTTCTTTACTACAACAAATACAATCACTTACGATATATTTTTCCATCGCCAAAATACATTTTCAGTCTAATCTTTCCGAATACTCACAAGTTAGCAAACAGATAAGCATCGATTGGCGATTTAAATATTTATAAATGTTTCCATGATCTTCTATCACAGCCTTTCATCAGTAAGAATCACTATCTTGGACTTGGAATCACTATCTTACAAAATAAATGTACTAATGTTACAACATTATTCGTACACTCACTGCAATTTGTGAACTCTTCAGGATGTCTTGTAGAAGACTTTCCACCTACCATTGTAGAAGAAACATGAAGTTTTGCTAGCACATGCGATATGAGTGACACATGTTAACTGGAGCGCCTGGCGGTTCTTTATGACTTTATACAGTTTTATATAATGAAATGTCATCATGCAGGCCGTTAAATTTGTCTTGAAACGAATTACAATACTCTGAACAAAAACATGTAGCGTCGTATTTAAAAAGGATAAGTTTCTGAGATATTCCAACAAGAATAAATTAAATGAACAACTGTTTACTGAAATAGCTAGCAAACGGTTATTTTAAATAAAGGATAAGGATGACAACTTCTGATCCTAAAGATATCATTCTTAAATAAGGAAATCCTTTGAACTAAAGCTTTTGTCACTCTATTTATTCAATGACTATCATTTGTTCAAGAACTGTTTTGTAGAATAAATCGTGACTACGCAATACCTGTAATATTCAACTATATCAAAAGTATCAGAAATGTTCCTTATACTAGAACATAAAATTAGAATATTTTTAAAAACGTATCTAATATTAAAAGTCAGTATCTTTAATCTGAAACATTTTTTTTCTAAGTATATTCCTACCACTGTGATGAAAAGTCTCTTTCTTCAATAATTCTTTTGCTACTGCAACTACAATACATCTACTTCAAAAGCTATATTCCTATGAAATAATGAAAAGAATATTTATCTTTTTAAGAAAAAGTCTGGAGTCTGAAGGTGGACATTCTTGGCGCGAATATACCTACAGAAAGATTACTCCCTGCGATGCGTGCGGCCAAGTACTACGTGGCCACAGCCGCCAGGGTGTAAGATGCCGTGGCTGTAAAGCGAACGCTCACACCGACTGTATCAGCTTGGTGCAACCAGCCATGTGCCCTAGCCTTGCTCCTAAGAAAAGCGGTGGTATTCCCCTTCTTCGTCGACAAAAAACTCAGACTCAGGTGGATGAAACGCCAGTCGCAGAACACAGTAAGTACGAACCAGTTTGGATAGTAATTGTAAAAAGAAGCTTTCTACTACTCCCCCTGCTTCGCTATTATGCGAGGTTTCTCCCCCCCTCTCTTTCTCTCTGTCTGTCTCTCTTCTTCCCCTTTTCTCCCACCGTCGGGGGCGTTCAATGCTCTGATGAATCAGACTGATCTAATTCTTACTAATTTAAATAACTTTGATAATTTGTATTCAGTAATTGACGCAGGCTGTTGTTCTTACTTTAGTAAAAGTGGAAGCTTCTTCTTTTGTCAGGGATAAAGATCGTGGGAGGAAAAGTTGAGCGGAAGTCGAGAGCCAGAGGGTGAAGTAGACGATCGATCTGAGATTGAAACTAGCTGGGTGAAACAGATTGCGTGTGAATTTGATGAATCGTTGCTGAGACTTCAGCCTGATAATGCGAAAGCTAATTCAAAATCAATTTTTAGAAGTTGACTCAAAATTTGCAATTGAATTCAGATTAAGAAAGTCAGAAAGATCAAAATAACGTGTAGATCAGTTTCATCATAAAGAGTATCGATCGATCCATCATATAGAATAAATCAGAATTATGTGAAAGATTTATTTTACACGAAACTCTACTTTTTATCTTCTCACCTCAGTCGACCTTCCTGACCACCATCATTGATATGCAAGGCACGAAAGGGTCAGAAATCACGGTGTGCATCACGGTCTATCACGATTAACCAATTAACCGGATCATTCGCCCTTCAACTTTTCCCTCCTCATCTCTCGGTCGCCTGAACAGGCTACAAAAAGCAGAACATTTTTTCTTCATAGTGTACACGATATTTTGTGCTGCTCAGTGTCGTGGTTGTCCCCGTTCAGAGTCACTGAAGCTGAAAAGTCGATTGTTTAGAGGCTCTTGACTTCCACTGAACTTATCGCTCCCTGGTGCAGAAACTTCAGAATGAAAACAGCAGACCTAAATAAAAGTTACAAAAAGCTTTTTCACAGTTTTTCAATAATGTTAATAAAAAAAAAACAGAATCCATCTGATTAACCTCCAATTAAATGGTAGCTTGTCATATGCTCCTAATGCTTTTAACGCGATTCACTTCAATTGATATTAGAGTGAACTTTATCATTCTGGAAACCATCAATAGTAATTTTGTTACCTGCTATGATCACTCAGCAATATCCCAAATTACTTATAAACAGTATTAAACTGAATTAGATCCTCCGAAATAAAGACGTTCCCTTTTGTAATATCACAATTCTTATTTTACAATATGTTAACCCTAGTAGGACCAGATGGAATAACGACTGAGCCCTCCAGTAATAACATTTTAAGAATACGTTATTTTTGTCTTGTAACAAATTTCAAGAAATTAATTAAAAATATTAGTACAAACTTATTTGGGAATAATGTTTGTGTTAACGCATAAAATTCTATCAGTTTTATAATATTTATCTCTATCTAAATGTTCTTGAACAAAAATATGGTATACTTGAATGGGCTCAGCGAGTCTTCCTCTTTTCTTCTGCCTGTCTCTTTATCTTTCTGTCTTTCCCCCTCCTTGGTTTTCAACACTTGAGATCGGGTGCTTCTATGGTTAAGAAGGTTGAGCCGCAGTAACTCTGAACAAGCGACATTAATTTAACATAATAGGCAGTGTAAAATAATGATGCTCAGCTCTTGGTGAGAAATATAACTTCCGTAAGCAACAAGTGTCTTTAAATGCACAGTTATTATTCATCGAAGGTATTATTAGGTTGACCAAAAAGTATTCCCGTTCCTTTTTAATAAAACATTTGTATGCTGGTACATGAATAAATGTATTACGCATAATAGTTTCACGAATACAATTAAGTTGACTTGAAGACAAAAGCTATAAAGATTGATTGCATTTGCCGTGGAATAAAAGTAAATAATGTGTTATTGCTTTAAGCCAGATTCTATCGCATAAGTATTGGAAGAAAATATATGTCCAATTCACAGCACAAAACTCAAATCATCTGAATGTGAATTATATTTGCAAGAAATGAATTAGTTGCTGAATTTTAATGTTATTATCGTTTTTGAAATGTTCATTTACAAAATAATTTGTTTTAGATAAAAGTAAATTATAATATCAAGAAGAGAGATTTGTACTATAAAAAAAGATATAATTGACTTCTATACATTGCTATGTTAAAAATGTATATCCATATTCTTAAAAATTATGGGTTGAATTTTTGTTTGCATAGTTACGCGTTATTCGTGTAAAATAAAACCAGGACTCTAATTCGAATTTTTCTCCAACAGAAGAATCATAAAAACTTTTCTCAGTTTTTAATACTGTAATTAACACCTTGCGCACGGATTACGAGATATCGAGTTTTAATATTTTCTTTCACAGGCGTATCCACGACTCGAAATAGTTTGATCCGTCTGTTATGTTTGTTAGGTTTATCAAGTTTATTGTTACATAATAAACAGATATATAAAAAATATATGGCAACATTTAAAAATTTACAAATGTGAATTAAAAACGGTACTTATATGCAATGTACTCAGTTTTTTGGCGCGCAGATCGACGTAAACAAAGTATTTAAATAAATATTCACTAAAAAAATGATACAGCAACAACGATAAGCTTGTATTGATTGATTTGTTTAATTATGTACAAGATATTCCATTTTAAATTTTATTCTTATTTTTACTCGATGGTGCTTCACATTCTGAAAAAACAAAGAAATCTAAAAATGATCCGCATTGATATATATAATAGAATGCAATGGTACTCAATGTACAAAAATCTAGTGTTAAAAATCGCTTATAAATTTACTTACGTAAGTTATTTATGATGTTTGAGAGATGGATAAGTTGACTGATATAAATTTAATGTTTTAAACGTTTTTGAAACGATTGGTAACAAGTGACAAAATATGGGTTATACTTGTAATATAACATCATCTGTAAACGATCTGAAACAAAATTAAATGAATCATCATTAACTATTTCAAAGCCAGATGTTCAATATAAAGTTATATAGTATGTATATATAATGAGGTTGAAGAAAAATTATGTAACATAAACTTGAATAACAAGAAATCATGCTCATTGGTTCTGAAAAAAACTGATGGCAGTTATATAAACTAAAAAAAATAAAAAGCGACAAGAACTATTCTTCTTTATCTTCGTTACAAAAATTTCGAATTTTTCATCTCGTTAACGGTTTGATAAAAGTAAAATATATTTTAACCTAACTATTATATACATTCAATATAACCAAGTTTTCACTCCTTAATTTAGTTTTTAAAATTCATCAATATAGTATTTCGATGAAAAGGATAAAAAATTGTTCAATGATAGAATAATGAAACTGTAAACAACCAAAATATATTCCTCAAATGTGTACTTTTTAAAAGTTCTATTTTTACCCGTCCCCAAAATGTGTTTAAAGAGAAAAAGAAATACTTTTTGGCCAACCCAATATTTTGTAGTTTTCCTTTTTTAATCAATGCAAAAATGCTTGCCTCTCCTTCAAGCTTTAGGGACATATGAAAGTAAGCTATCGGCCATAGCATTGTTCATAAAGAGTAACTAAAGACACTTGCTAATTAAGGAATTAGTGTTTCCAATCACAGGATTGGCAGCAAGACAAAATGTAAAAGTAAACCAAGAAAATGAATAAAAGAAAAAAGTAAAAATGATAGAAAAGCACCTCGTGTGATGACTCTCCTGTGCTTTTGCATTGCTGTCTCTCTATCCCATGTGGACAGACGTGGACGCCATATACCAGGTGCTGAAGCAGGCAGGCGAGATCCGTGGAAACTCGACAAATTCACCACCTACGCCTCCCACAGCAGATCATCCTCCAGCACCTTCGTCAGCGAGGGCCTCCTCCCACCCCTGTTCCTCGTCCACCTCTGGTAAGGCACAGCACCGATTCCTCTTCACCTTGAAGTAGAGTGCCAGCTTCTTATTGTAGAAGAATTACGATTCTCTGTTTCTTGAAAGAGCAGCAGACGTACTCTTCAGATGCATTTTACTATGAAAGAAAGTGCTGACAAATTGCTGAAGTTACGAGGACTCTACACTGTAGTAAATTATAGAATCTGAATGTCTTTGCAAAACGTGGGGAACATTTATTCTAATTTGAGGAGTAACAGTTAGTAATGGGATCGAATTATTTCAAAAATTTCGAAAGAAACGAATAATTTTATCTGAAATATTGATCGTGTAAATTGAGTACTTGGCTGTATTTTTGTGAAAATGTGTTGAAAGAAAAATTATACGTACGGTGAAATTGATATCCTAGCAAGTCAGTTATTATTGATATTCCAACTCAGTTATCGTTTGACTAGGGTTTAAATAGAAAAAAGTTATTGTATTAACTTTGTTTTATCTTTAAATCTTCATTAAATATTCATTACAAGTACTTCTTGTGCTGTTAATGAGAAATTACATTGCTTAACAAAATTATGACATAGAAAGTTTTGAAAAAGGTTAGACAACTTTGGCTTACAATAATTTTCCAAGGAATTATTGTAGGATAATGATTTTTTTTCAACATAAACTTTGAAGTCTTTACTTTAAAGCATTATTCCTCGATTTTAATCTTGTTGTACCCTCATCACTATAATCCTCTACATGTTTGTCACATTGAAAATTGCCAAGTTTCGTGAAACAAATGGACTTCGTAAGATTTTTGTCGGAGATTTCATTTGCAGCAATACGAAAATTGAAATCTTTCCCTTCAATTAAAAAAATCAAGTAACTGCGACATTTTTTCGCAAAGCTACAGTATTATAAAGTAATCCTCGCATTTTTATCATGTATCGTCGATATTGGCGTTTGTGAATGATCATTTCCTCATTGGAAAACATTGTTGAGTAATCTCTTCAAGTATCGAATGTTATTCTTGTCCGAACACTGTTTGGAAATATTTTACTCAGCCTTTTGTTGCACCCTTCGAAGAACGTTCTGCAAGCTGCAAAGTGTGAGATCTTCAAAATGCAACGACTAAGTCAACGTGCTCAGATTAAAATGCAAATGCATTACAACTTTAAAGTGTTGTAACTTTGAGAAAAAAATCACAGCTTAATTACTTTTTTAATTCAAGAAGATTCAAACTTCGTACTGCTATAAACTACATTCTCAAAAAAATTTGACGAAGTCCACGCTAAACTTGGTAATGTTCAATATAACAAACATACCTTCACTTTTAAAGGGTCAAAAATTAAACTTAAAGTTGAAATATAGTATCCTAAAATAGAGATTTCAGATTTTACTTCGAAAAAAGGATCATCATCCTACCATAATTTTTTACAAAATTGTTTATCGTAAGCCAAACTTGATCAATTTCGGTCTAAAATTTATTTATGACGTAACTTTTTTTAAGCAGTATATATTTATACAAGTTACTTGTAGTACAAATAAAACTTGATATTCCTGTCAATATAAGAATTTATCAAAAACTTGAATAATTTTTTCTGAGCAACTTGAAATTAGAACCATCGATTTGATGGTAAGAACAACAAATATATTTTATATAAAAGTACTCGAAAATTCATAAAAAATCGATGGATTATAAATATGAATATATAATCCAGTAAAACATAAAGATTAGACTCCTGAAACGACTTCACCAATAATACTTCAGTAAACTCTGCTTCAAGGTGGCACATAACCCTGTTCTTTTTTTTTTATTCTTTCAATCAAGAAAAGGCTACTCATCTTCTTCAGGGACATGACTCGTAACTTCTGTCTCTTTTTCTTTCTCTATCGCCTGTCCAATCTTTTCTCTATATCTTTTTCTACTTTTCCTACTTCATGTTCATTCTTCCTCTTTACCTGCGCGCCATCTCTTTTTTTTTTATTCTACACTGATATTCAAGAAATCTAAAATATGTGGCATCCTTTGCACATATACATATTGATAGACTACTAAAAATCATCGCTTACTCTCTTATAATCGTTAGCATTAATCGACTGAATAACTTTCGAATCTCGTAAAACTATGAATTGATAACCTCCGATTAATATTTAAGTCGACTAATTACCGTTGATATTATTACTGGCAACATTTACAATGTTCAAATTTGTAGGCTCATTAGTGCGTTTCAATTAAAAGCTTTTCACACAAATATTTTTATTATTTTATCATCGTGCAACACGTTCAAAAATTGGTACAAGTCCTGAATCATTCCCGCCACAAGCCCCTTAAGACTTTCTCAGTTTGTGCGATTTGGGGATTTACAATCTTAAGTTTGCCCTGTGACCTTTCCCCGACTAAGAAAAACAATTCCCCGCTTTTTTCATAAGAGAAATCTCGTGAAAGCCCTTTCTTACCCCTCGCTAGTTCATCAATGTCGGGTCAAGTAACCAAGAAACCACAAAAACGAGTCGGATTAGTGGATTATGCGACAATTTCATGAAAATAGGAACTAATATAACCAACAATTCCAAAGTGTCTAATACTTCCCCAAAAAGCGACAAGAACTGTCGTCGATCCCAAGTCTGTCGAACGCAGCAGCAAGAAAACTAATCGAAACCGGCGCTAAAGACTAACCATAATCATCGCAGAGTTTGAACACGCAATCCTTAAAGGGAGAAAGAGACGAATAACAAGTGCAGGAACGAAGAGGAAGTGCCGATGGTTGATGCAACTGACATGCGATGGCAAAATTCCATGGAGTTGTGCTGACTAACAAATAATACCGATCCGAATAAGTAGGAACGATTGGAAATTGTTATGGAGCTGTTGCAATTCCATTGACCAGGACGTGGCAGCGGTGGATCGATGTCAGCAACTAGGCCTTTTGGGCAACCGCTGGTGTTGATGACCCAGGGAATACCCTCGACCTCGTCTCCGAGATTATCGGAGCCTTCTTATCGCGGCGCCAACAGGAAACGGTGACCTGTAAAGTGGACGAGCATTCGGATATGTTCGACAAAGCTTCGACCAGTTTGCAGTTTCACACGATGAACTTCAAGCTGTCATTCTACTTCAAAAATTGCATGATTCGTAATCCATTGTGTACCTCTTTTAAATTTTTAAACGAGTACTCGTTAAACGGATACCTGTGACAAGTGAAAAACGGATGGAATTACAACTGTAATTTAATTTGATGATAAAGATCGATGCGTATTACCTGGATATCTGATTCACGATTGGATAGTAACGAACGTTATAAGTTTTGATAAACGTAAAAACTATAAAGGGAGTTAGGAATAATGGAGTTGTAATTTCTAACGAAAATGCAAGTACCGATTGATTGCTTTAAGTTTATTCGAGTCTTGTGTCGTTTTATGTTGAAGAGAACTCTAAAATTGGCGAAGAATAAAATTTGAATTTGTTCATAATATTATTCTGTGATGCGTTAATTTCACAATGGTAATGCAGATTGTTTGATCTTTTAATTTTTTGATTTAAATATATGAATCGAAGAAGAAACTTGGAATTCCTAATATGCGTTAGAAGTTAAAATTACATATAAAGTTATTTCCAGTTATCCCCTGCACTTATGTTTAGATAGTGACTGTATAACGACGAAAACATTACTTAAAGCTGACAGCTTTTAGAGAATGCAATTACAAACTTATTGTTCACTTATTCGATCAGTATTAAACTGAAATTGATTATTCATTTTTGTACAATATTACAATCTTATGCTTTTTACGAAATTACAAATAATTAAGAATATGTTAAAAACGAGTAATTGCAAATGTTCGTTTACTCACGTTTTGATTAGGGTGTGATACACCCATCTACTAGTTGAATTATTGAATATTATAAATTTGCGCTTTCTGCGGGTTCGTAAGGTAATTAAATAAATTGAATGTTATGTTTATTTTAGCAATGTATTTAGTAGGAACGGCGAATAGTCGGCTATTTAAACGGTTTGAGCTTGATTTGCTCTTATAAGACTTAAGACTTGAAGCCTAATTGCTTCAGCGATCTTTACTAAATCGATGTACGTATATATGTATACTGCGCTGTGATTTTATGTATTCTAGTCCGGAAAGAACTAAAGTTAAGTAAGTACTGAAGGCTGCTCTAAACCATTTCTCTTCCGTCGCTTCTCCACACCGACGAATACTATCGAACGAGACCTACAGCCAATCACAAAAGTCTGCCACGTGCAGCTGTCAAATTTCAAGTATTTAAGAAAAGGTAATGCTGATCGGATTGGAAAGGCAAGTTAATTTGTTAGTTAAAATTAAACAGATTCTTAACAACTAATGATATACTCTTTTCATTTGTTTACTAGGAAACAGAAATACAAAATAACAAGACCTAACATAGTTGTTACAGAGACAGTTATACATAGATATTACAGTAACAGTTATTACAGAGTTGTTGTAGTTATTATAATTACTAAAATAGCAGATTTTATTAACTTTAATATTTATTAGAATTATTCGCTTTTAACTAATAAATGATCTAATGTCAATGAAATTCCAAAATCTTTTTTAATGTTTGCACATGTACAGCTTTGAAGTTAAAAAAAAATAGCAATGTTTTTCACATTTGTTTACTAGAAAACATAAATAATAAAAAGCACCGATTCACAAAATTTACTATACAGTTATCACAGATACACTACAGTACACAAAATTTGTTTTTATAATTATTATAATTATTATAATCACAAATTTTATTCATTTCAACATATCCATAGTAACAGTATTTCAACTTTTATAAGGTTTTATTTATAATTTATTAATATTTCCTTGTATAATTTCAAGTATAATTTTCAAGGTCAACTTCTTCTGGTATACACAATTGTCCAACATTTCCAACCAACCACTGATAGAAATATTAAAACATAATTTTCAAGGTCATTTTCTTCTGGTATACACGATTGATATTTCCTTGTAAATAAGTGAAGAGAACATCGTCACTTTCTCAAAATTTATGCATTAAATGTTATTAAACTCTTGTATTTTTTTAAATACTTGAAATTTTGCATATCTATAGATACTATTGTGACTATCTGTATGTATATAGATCTATACGACATATAGACGCATAGCTGTTTATGTGACACGAAATTTACCTTAGCGTTAATAGTAATATGCTGTCTTTATCTTATGTTCTATGAGAGTATACATTATTCTCATTTATCCTTTTCTTTTTTACTGCATATTTGCTTCATCCAAAATCTAACGATAGCAGCGGTAGTCTAACTGCAGAAGAATTGTTTACTGATAAAATGCGACAGAGGAGAAATTCCCCTCAGCGACCAATATATTTGGTCTATAATGCAATATTCCTGAAAAGATTTAGTCTTTACTCTCTTGCACCTTCAACGTATCTTTTCTGAAGGAAAGGATAATAAAACTATTCGTATTTTTTAACTATAAGACACGTTTGGTGCAGGGACGGAATTTCGTATGGTTCTATTTTTCCCGAAGATCCCTGACAAACTTTAGTTGATATCAATTGATGCTTCAAACAAGTTATAAAAACTCTTCGTGCATAAGTCCGTACTCCTTTTCCCATTAATATTGAGATTCAAACGTGTGTCTGTACATTCCACCTGCTTCATACCAACAATTATTTCATTTCAAATCGTGAATTGGCGCATCTTAAAATGATCGTTACTTTGATTAGCATAGTTTCTTTTGAAATCAAATATTCAATATATTTGTGAAGTGCAGGATTGTTTTGTCGAATTATAAAAAAAGAAATGTCAGAAAAATCAATGAAAAAATGTATAATTATTCGAAATCTAAGTTATTATATATTATTTCCTCACGTTAATTTCTCGGTTTTCTTTTTAACCATGCAATGCAATCCATTCCTATTGCAATTATTTTTCCAATACCAAAAAATCTTTGGAAAACAATCAATTTATAAAGAGGGGAAGAACGAAAATGGAGGGAAAACATGAGTTATACAACGTATTACGTGAGACCAAAGCGAACTCAAAATCCATTTGGAAAGGAAAGATAAAAAATATAAAAGAGATGCCATGTAAATATTATAAGTAAAAATAATCTCTTCTACAAGCCTCTCTGCTTTTTCTTTTTCGTGCGCGAGTCGTGTCCCATTTCTTCTAACTTTTATTTTAATGTTCCTGTAAATTCTTTTTCTGTGTGTAAAAAGTCTTGTCCATTGATCGAACCGTTTGTCTAACGAAAGATACACTTTCGCTGTGTGCATTTATGGGGTAACCGTACATTAAATGGTGTTCCTGCCTTGTATGTGTTCACTTTCGGTCTCGATGTTGACGCCAAACAAGTATTTCTGCAAGAGTAAACAAATTAATAAAACCTGCTGCTGTTGTTTTCACAGAGAGTTAATAAGGTTTTATGTGTGTGTTTGTATGTATAAATATTGCAATTATTTTGCACGTACATTAACATGAACTATACTTGTATCAAAATAATATATAATTCACAGAATTTTATTTAAAAGCATACAGATTTGTTTCTTTGTTTCATGTTACTAATGAAATATTTAATACATAACGAACAGTTTCTTAATTTTATTTTTGTATAATTTTGGTTTATTTCATTCCTTTAGTTTACTTTACCTTTTATTATGTTTAGAATTTGTGCTTCTGTAACAAACTCTTCAAGCTTCTGTCTCTATTTCGCTAATTCTATGCCAAGTTTCAAATTTCTCTGTAAATAAAAATAACCAATTTTAATGAATTCCAAGAAAAGCATAGCATAACATAAAAAAGAGACCACGTAGGTAGGTAAATATTTTTCCAATAAAACGTTTGTATTCTTTTGCAACCAAACTCTATCCAACTTTAATCTATCACAACTATGTGCTTGTAAAACGAAATGAAACAAACACTGCTTTAAAAAGAATGGCGTCAATATCGAGTAACGAGCCAACTTCAAAAGCTAATTTATGATCGCTCGTTATGAAACATGAAGCGCCACATAGTCCACAACGTAGACGGGAGAGACTAAACTTAAGGATGAAAAGTCTCAGCCTGGATTCCCCGGAAGGCACTGCTCATGTTCGACATCGCCCCCGAGATTACTATGCCGCTGGCCAAAGAGAGTCCACACCGCCCAGACACTCTGACAGTGGAAGCATTAATAGATTATGTGAGTAGGTATTGCTTAAGCAAGCAAAAGTGAAGGTTTCAATGCGTATGTCTAGTCAGATAAACGGAAAGAAGGTGGGTTTTGCTGGTCTTTACCATTCCATTGTTTCATTTTTAGCTAGAATGCTTTCTTTCCCGATATTTCACTTTCGCTAGATCAAACTACAAAATTGAATTAGAGTAAATCCCACTGATTTTAAATCAAACTATTTAGCAAATATAAAATACAATACATAATATAAGTACCCAAATATGGTTATTTATAATAGGGAAAATGTGATTACAGCACCTTGCAGTCCGGGTCAGGGTCACAGCGTCCCTAAGCACATCAAAGGAGCCATCAGGATGTCCAGTATGGAACTTCCAGACGAAAATGAAAAATCCTATTCATCAGCGAGCACCTCTCCGTGCCCTTCACCGCACACTAACAACCAGAACCACATGAATCCACCTGGAAAACGTGTTCTACCCCCCAACAATCTTTACGTTGTGTTATACAACTTTGAGGCACGACATCGGGACGAATTAGACTTAAAGTAATCGTTTAATACTTTTAGAATTAAACAAAAAATTCATTGTAATTTGCAATACATGATTTAAAATTTAGGAAAGTAGCTTTACGAGACTTCTGTATATTTTTATTAGAGTTTTCTTTGGATCTTTAAAGTTTCTTTACCTATTCGCTATTTTAGAATGGAGAATAGTAAACTGTAAAATTGTTTATTGCCTGCTGTTTTTATTAATACCTGAAACTTAATTATGTTGTAGAGCTGGTTACAAGGTGACGGTGCTCGACAAATCAGAAAAGGACTGGTGGAAAGGAAAATGTTTAGGTGGTCGAGTGGGTTACTTTCCTAGCGCATACGTTATGCGAGTGGAATCTGGACAGAAAACGCTTCAAGTTACTCGTAATTTACAATTAACCGATCAGATCACCCTGTTACGTGATCAGGTATTTCCCACAAATATTTATATTATAATACCTGAATTTATATTATATTTTTCTTTCTTAAAATATTTTTCCATTCTTCGTATTATCTTTACATTATTATCATTCTAACAATTTTACCTCTCATCTTTTGCTTAAAAGATTGCTTATAATAACCGTTAGCACCGTAATTAGTTACCATCTATTTACAATGTCTGTTTCGATTAGATCGTGATTCAAGTTGGCGAAGAGGTAGATGGCGTTGCGATGGTTCGCTGCGCAGCGGACGTTAGATCAGCAGATCATACAGGAAAAGAGGGCGAGGTTCTTTACAAAGAAACCCTGTGCCCGTTAAAATACCTTCAAGAAGTGTGACAACAGCCTCGCCAGTTAGGCGAGCGCCAGAATCGCACGAATCTCCGTGAACGATTCTCCGCTTCTGCCCGTCGTAACGTAGTGGAGAAGTACTATGATTGCCTGCAGTGCGCCGAGCAGTGTCATCACGTAACCATTGTTGCCAATAACACGAACAATAACAACAACAATCCCAGTGTCACTACGAATAACAATTTAAAACTAATTAAGAACACGAAGAACAACAATCTGGTTCCAAAGAGCATCATGCACAACTATCAAGCGACCAACTCTCTTGATTCTTCTTCTCTGAAGGACAACGCCAAAGTTTTCAGTTGTTTGGACGAGACCAGGCCCTTGAATAATCCTAAGAACATCAATCTAGCCAGATCTATAAAAGATCAATCGCTACCTCCGACCCCGGCCAAAAGGAGATCCTCGCTAGCTCGTCCGGTTCGAGTTTACGACTCTTTCGTACAGCCTAGGAAACTGATGCCTATAAACGACGCCTTCCAGACGCTGCAGAAGCCGAACAAGTCCAGCCACCAGGAAAATGGACGCGAGGACACCGGGTGGCCCTTCCGGCTGAGACTGGTGCAGATGTTAGAATTGACCCTGCCGCAGAACAAGAAGAGAAGGAGGAAGAAGACGCCGATGATGTTAATGAAACATCAGCAGCAGGTCAACAGACACGCGTGCAAAGATACGGAGAGGCTACTGCGCGTACTCAGCGCGAACAATGTGGACCAAGACACTAGGTACAACGTTACACGGTGTTCTGTCATGTAGAGATTTACGTAGGCGGTCACGTCGGGGAACCGAATAAAAACTGTTTCTCATTGGAGGAGGGTCGACGACGACGATGAGGCCCCGCTTTCGGAGATTTTGAATACTCCGCTGCCATCTAGATCATTGTTTCAAAAATTTGATCGGTGTTAGGTTGGATTCGATTGGTTCTGAGGAATGTCGACTACCCTAAATGTATTGGAAGCATTTTCGGAACGTTTAATTGATCTTAGCAGATCGATGATACGAATTGTATAGTTTCACCGTATGAAAGTGAAGCTTCTGAAAGAAGCTACGATAGAACAGTAGGAAATAGAGGGATTTGTAAGATATTTTTATCTGCCAACTGGCCAACCGTAGAACGAAGTTTCAGCGACCGCAGCTAATTAGATTAGCGAGGAGATTCAAAGGAGAACGTGCTGAGCTAAGGCACCATATATGTATATGAAACTGTAGAGTTGCAGGACCTAATACAATCACATTATTTCCTTTTATGTACATAGGTATATGTAGTCGAAGCTTCACTTTTATACGATAAAACTTGTACGTAGCCGGAAAGATTAAATACGTCAGACTTTTTGCAACGTTTGTGACCGCCTTTTTTTTGAGCACCAGTTCAAAATCGACGATACAATCGATTTCCAGTATGGCGACCATACAAACACGTTAATTGTAATAGAATACGTGTTTCGCTAATAATAAGAGAGCTGTTCGTTCAGTGTGACTCGTATCTTAGTACTATCAATCGCTTGTCAGGTTTGATAATACCGCCGTCAAGGCAAAGAGATCGATATTTATATCGTTTTTATTGTAGACAGTTCGCGTGAATTATAGTCCGATGATATCCGAGTCAATGACTGCGGAATGCAGTTATTTATTTATATATATATATATTATACATTTTTTCTTTAATGTTGCTGTTTGTACTAATTTTGCACTAACTTATACAGGTTGTACGTTGTTTCTGTTTTAGTGAAATTTATACTCAACAAAACATTTTTAATGTAATAAATTTTCAATCAAATTAAATGTTTTGTATCGCGTAGAAACTATTCACTGAAAAGCATAGATTTAAACAAGTCAACAAAATTTTGTTAATTAATGAAACTGTAGCAGATGCTTGTTTGTTAATTGTTTAGTAGTAAAAATCGGATATCATTTGACGTAGATTAAAAATTTGAGTAACTTAAAACGCGTGAAAGGTATAAAATTAATAAGGAACCTCTTTCGATAGTCGGTCACAATGGTCACAATGGTTTCCAAATTTCATTCCTCTGCATTAAAATGAAAATTCTGTGTCCTAATTATTGAACCGCATTTCGTAAACAAATGTTTCTTTTCAGTTGCAATTATCTATCCATACTAATTGAACTTACAAAAACATATTAATTGTTAGGCGGTTCATTTGAAAGTATAAAATTGTTATTAAAATTTTAATTTAAAATCATTGTTTACTTGTTAAATTAATAACTTGTTAATTTTACATTTTGTGATTTAACAAATTTCACTACATTATTGAATCAAATTAAAAATCATAATCGAAAATTCTAATATCTACAAGCTTGTATTTTACAACTAATTCCGTCCCCAAGAAACATTCAACTAATAAAATTGAAAATTTCATTTATTCTCTACTTACGGGAAATTCTAAAAGTTTTTGCGCCTCAATTTTCCTTTTGTAACAACGAATATGAATCATTAACAGTCATTTCATTAAAATCACAACAAATATGTAATTAAACTAATGTTAGTTATAGTAGCTATCAAAATTTTGAAGAAATAAATTATGCAGAGAAATGTTATTGTTGATAGTTACTGGTATTAAATGATGCGATGCTTTATCTAAGAAGTTGACCAATTGCGTAATTTGCATTTACCTAATATGCATTTATGAGCACACGATGGTTCTGAAAATATATGACACACTATGTTAATTTAAATGAAGTTATACCAACAAATTAATGAAATGATTTAAAGTAAAATTCAAACAAAAGATATATACAAAAACTACAAATAAATAGTGCAAATAAAATGCTCAAAGAATCTCTATAAACTTTGTGAAAAAGATTGAAATAACAAAGAAACAGTGGCGTGGTCATCTTATCAGTTTACAATATGGGTTATTCTACTCCAAATTCATATATATGTATGTACTTTTGTATACGATATCTGTAATCCATATTTTGGACTCTATACAGAAAAAGGGCAGGGGTGGTTAAATCATTGTTATACTAATTGAAAAATTGTCTAAAAAATATAAACCTTTAAAATTAATAGCTTTTACCGATTTTTACAAAAATTACCTTTACAATAAGATTGTGATTTCCGTAACTAAAAATTATTTTCTTTAAATAATCTTTTGTTCTATTAGTCAAATTATTTTTGCAGCCAAAAAATATGGAAGATATTATTATGATACTAATGTTACGAGCTAAAGCCATGGATAACAACAAGAAAAACTACGAGTTTTCCAAAGGATTACGTAATTAATTAATTTGATACGCAATGAAGAAATTGCTATAATTATATATAGAAAATTCAACAGGAATCCATTGTAAAATTGTAGAACCGTCAAGAAAGAATCTCACAGATGAATTAGTGAAGTCCAGGAATCACAACAGTCAGAAAGAATTGTTTTTTATACTTGAATTATGCGGATAAATTTCATGTGAAATCAGGGAATTATAACGAAGTTAAATATTAGTTAGGTATCGTTAGTCTAAATTATTATAAGTTAATGCAACTAAAGCTGTGCAGTTGTATCGTGTTGGATTGTTTAACTTCTATTATACAGACTTCTGGCTAAGATATTAAAGTTTAATAGACATTTCAGTGAAATTACTTAGTAAATTCTTATTGCATATATATACTGTGAAAATTAGGTTCTGGTTATAATATGCGTCGCAATCAATGAGTAAAAATTAAAAATTAAGTAATCAAATAAATGATCTTGAAACTAGAAGCTATTGAAACATTGGAAGGGGAACTTCATTTCCCTCCTAAATTAATCAGGATTTCTTTAGATAGCAACTAACTCTTAATTAACGCGAAACAGAGTGACACTATGAATAGGTACACACTACTATTCATCTTATGATACTAACAGAAAAGAGGCAGTGTGCATTAAGATTTTTCACGTAAAGAAACTTTTAGTATTAAATTTAATCACACTCCTTCCTTTTGGCTAAAATCTGTTAAAATAGCTTAGTCGGGATTATGCAGCTTGCACTTTTTAAACGCCAAATGAAAGACTCGAGAATGTTTTCTTTTTTTCAGAAACGATTTTAAAAACTTTAATGAGTGCACGTGAAGACCATTCTCCGTAGGTAATACAATACACCCAAATTATAATGATAGTTATGGTAAATTAACGACCAATCACATTGCTCCGATTTTAGAAAACCCGAATGATTTTTGTATTGGAGCAAGTATTAAAATTTAGGCATTAGGCACCTATTTGATGTAAATGTAGAGTGGTATCTTTTTGTAAGAAAATGATCATATGTTTCTTCTTAAAAAGAACACACCACCATAATTAAAATAAAATAAAACGTAATTCGTATGTTGAATAAGTATTGAAATGAAAATTAATCTGTAAAGGTAATTCGTGTAAAAATTTGTGGCAACAATCAAAATCTGAATTTTTAAACAATTTTTACATCGAGTAAATAATGATTTATCTCCTTCACGTACACGCTTCAATTTATTAAACATCGTATACAAAAGTGATTAATTTGAAGTGTAATGACTCATATAGGGGAAAGTAGTGCTGAATTGGGTGCCTGACATATTTCTCCTTTCATCAAAAAACGAAACAACTAAAAGAACTACGAATATCGCCAGGTATTTGCATTGGACTTTATATGTATAATGAGAAACGAATAATTTTTCATTAAAAAAATTATTCAGTTCATAGGTGATACTGTACTGCCCGATTGACACAAAAAAACATAACATCAAGTACATATTTGAAACCATATAAAACTTAACACTATAGATTCTTTGTTTCTATTAACTTATTGTTAATAACTTAATTTAATGAATATTAAAATATTTTACGAGCTTATTTTAATTTATTTAACTTTATTTATATTAACTTTGTAATATAAACTTTATATTTTATGGATCCTGTTTTGCATTTTTATGTGTTAACCCACAAAAAACTAACCAATTTTAAGAAATCAAGAGTTTTGTTTACTTTTTTCTTATTGAACTAAGATATAGTAGCGATTTTTTAAACATACTTAGTAATATTTTTCTTTAAAATATTCGTATAAACATGAAGATAGGAATTTGAAAATAAAGTATAATATAACTTTCAAGAAAACACTGCAAAATGTGAAAAATTATGCATTCAAGATGGCACATTCAATCGAGTTTTGCATTGATGTGGTAACCCACAAGCTTAATGATGTTAGAAATTTTTATTCATATTTATTATATTTTAATAAGAAGTAAACAGCTAACCATTTATTTTGTTAACAAGCAAAGCTGTAAAAATATATATAATTAGAGATGTATAAGCTAAGCAGCTTTATTGGTGACCTCTATACCGCATACATTTATTTCATTGTTTTTGTACCGAATTTCATTTAAATTTGTACCGTGGTATAAAATAAAGCTACTTTGTTTATACCTTAAACTGGGTATATTTTTTGCTTTTGCTTGTTTACTTATAATTAATAAAATAAATGATCAGCTGCAAACTCCTTATTAAAAATATTGAAAAAGAATAATAAATATGAATAAAAATTATCAAAATTATTAAGTTTTTCTAATTATTGGTTAAAAAATAATATAATATGGTTAATTGAAAAAAATAGGATTTAGGATTGAACTGAGAAAAATATAACATTACTGTAAAATATGTAACAGTTGTTAGAAATGACTTTCGGCTTTAAAAATTTCAAAACAGCTTGCATACGTTAATTAGTAAAAATATAATTCATTATACTATTTTTAAAAACACTGTATTTGAATTTAAAGTTCAATCTTTCGTGTATTAACACCAATACAGAACAGTATTCTTAAAACAACTTTAGTAACTTTTATTTAGATATATTAATCTATTTTAATTTATTTAGAAAACAAAAATCACGGATAAAAGTATCGTAACACTTGTCAACGTATGTATATGCAAATTTCATAATTCCCTTCTTTGCACGATTCCTATTGAATCTCTCCTTCAGATCCTTAATTAACAAATAATTCTGTACTAAACATCCAAGATACGTCTGTTTTTTGATTGCAAATAACAATTAAGATAAAAACACATTTATTTTCCTTATGGTGAATATATAATATATAGAATTTCTAGCGAAAGAAAGAGTACACGGTTTTGCCTTATATTAAAATATCCGGTTTTGTTCCACATAAGCTAATTTATTGAACTAGCTAATTTATTTATTCATGTAATTTCATTTTATAATAATATCAGCTAGGAAAGTAGTAAAAACACCAAAATAACATGCAAGAACTATAGAATGGAATACTGTATTTTCCGTAATATATTCCTGAAACTCTAATAGAGATATTATCAACAAGTAGGTACAACACTCTAACATTTATGCTTAAAATTTTCCAGATACTCGAGCCGATCTTGTACTTTCAAGAGGCTAATCGAAATCTGGCACTACGCGTTGGTTGCAGATCGCAACTTAGAAAAATAGTGGCACCCGGTTTAGCCCCTATATTCGATTTTGTACAACTTTCCCCTACATCAAAATAATCGTACTCCTGTATTGTTGAACAACAGAAATACGTAGGTGTGAAAAATATTAATTTCAATACTTTTAACAGAAGAAAAAGGTATTTGAAAAGAACATAAAAATAAAAAAAGGTCGTTAAACAAATCATCACGAAACAGTCAAAATAGCAATCAGCAGGCATTTTATTCCCAGCAAAACGAAATACAGAAAAATAAAATAAAGTGTGATAAGATATCTTGTTGCTTCTTTTCAGTTTCTTAGTAACACACATTACACATTTGCATTTCTGAAGTCGAACAACAATTTCAAAGCACCAGAAAGCATTTAAAGCAAAATTCTTAAACAGGAGAAAAAGCTGTATTTCACACAGCTTTTATTTATAGGAAGAAGTCACATCAAAGAGCTTCACATACTTATTTTTTCACTATTCGACTTCATGGTAAGCTAATCTAGTCGTAGATATACCTTCGCTAACCTACTGTTATCGAGTGTGTCCTGTTCCTACTTAATACCCGTCGCTCGTTGTCAGTCACTGCGAATTCGTTCATAAACCTCGTAAGAATCGCTTTGAAGTAGATGATTGACATTTACAAATTTAATTTGACAGAAAACAGGGAAAGGACAACGATTTCATTAAATATATTCTGTTTTGTCTTATTTTTCCCGCGGTTACTATTTTCCTTCAAATCTGAATTCAGCTCCAAATTCTTTGGGTTCTAGTAGTTTCTAGCAATCCCATTTTTCATACCTTCCATTCTTCTCTTATTGAAACCAATTAAAACAAAATTAACTTTTCATTCTGAAAACACTATTTTCTTCTATTTTTAAGATAATAAAATTCGAGGAAAGCTGCATAAAAATAATTTTGTTACCTAGAAATTATGAAACCCAGGACTTAAAGAGAAATCATGTTACCTATTTCTATACGGAGATCCTCTCCCTAATTACAGTTTTCACTTATTCATCGTCACACGAATCATACGAATCGTCTTACAATTATGTACTATGAAAATAATATAATTCTAAAGTAAAACGGTTTTCAAAGCGAACAAACGAATTCGTATTACCTGTAACACTTCACAGGAACCGAGGTCAGAGTAGATTACATAGAATTAAGCATCAGGGACAAATATTGTGTTATACGTTATAATGCTACATACATATATTTCATTATATTATATGCCATAATGTAACGAGTGCCCTACCCTTGTTAAAGTGTATATCGAATTATTAATTGTACTATAGAGTGTAAGTTATTCCAACTACCATGCCCAGTATTTTCTAAATATTATGATTATGCTACAGTATGTGTTCGTGTTGTTGTAACTGTTTCCGGTTTATTATTCCACTAAAACAATTGTTCTTTTTCGTCTACGAAGAAATTATAAACAAAATACAAACAATTTTGCGAAAATAGTACTTAAGTTTTGTTATGGAGAACGATATATTCAAATTGATACACTGTTATTTAATCCAATTCGTTTCTAACAAATTACTATTTGTTTCACCGTTTTGTGAATTGAATTAATTCAGTTTAGTGGAACAACAGACCAGAAGAAAGGAACCAAACAGTAGAAAAGTGTCAACAACACTATGTTCATTGTACCTACCAACGTTTGTGCACGAATGTTTGATGAAGTGTTGTAAGTTTGAACGAAGCACGACAAATGAAAACAAAAGAGAATTAAGGATGTACAATGAATTTTCAAGGACGTTTTGTTCTTACGTATAAGAGTGGCTACCGATTAGCTGTGTCTCTTGTGCCATAACTCCTAACGTTTGATATATTTAACGAGTCTAGTCCATTTACAAAGAAACCTTTCGTACACACCCGAGCAAATGTGTTTTTTCCGAATTCATAGACTGCACGAAATATATATTATATCTATACATACAGCACCATTTCTTTCCTGAATCGCATCCTCGTCAATTAATCAGAATTCTTATAGCGATTCGACACCAGGAACAGGAAAGATAACAAAGAACAACAAACTTCCAAAAATTTATTTCACCTTTATTCTCGATATAGCGTTCTTAACACAACACAACCTCTTCGATCCTCTATTATCAACGCAAACCTTTGACATCCCTGAAAAGTAGTATACGCGAAAAGTTACAAATACATTAGGAATATAAAAAATATGAAACAAATGCGTAAGACGTTGACGACCAAGCCGAAAACCAGAAGGTTCTCTAAAAATTACAAATAACTTTTCCGTAACACACCAATCATTCGAGTAAACGAATCAACAAGAATTAAACACAAGGAACTTAAAAGCTTTACAAACGGTTTTACGTGCAGTTTTATCAATATTGGCCGTGTCAACTTCTCTCAGTGTCCACCAATCAGTCTCTATCAGCTTTCTACAGCTTGTATTTAGCTCCCCTAATTATGGGATATTTATCCCCAGTACAGACACCACGGAAGTCGTCCAAGGACAAATCATAAATGGCCACACCTCCCAAGCCTTTCGCCTTAACGTAAGCAGCCTTATTTCCAGCCGTGTCAGGATCCTCGTAACCGACCCAGATACCATCAGTTCCGGTGTTTTCGTCATAAGCTTGGTAAGCGTAACTGCCGTACTTCTTGGACGGATCACCAACACGCCTCAGACGACCAACAGCACTTTCTGTCAACCTGGAGCACACTTCAGCGTAAGAAAGAAGTCCTGGTATATTGGTATGTGGTCCTTCAGCACCCGGACCGTCGGTGACGAGAGGTGGTACTCCTGATATTTGACTGTCAGACGTGAGCTTCCACGTGCGGGCATACGTTGGAATTCCTACGACGATCTTAGAGCCTGGTGTGCCGTTCTCGAGCCAATACCTTGAAGAAGAATTTATACTTCACGGATATTTTTGATTTGTATCGATTGAATAAGTGTTATAGCGAATTTAAAAAATCGATAAGCTTGAAAGTCTGCAACCTTTTTAACCCTTTGCACAGGTGACGCTTGGTCGTTTAATACTAGGTTTAACGTCAATTTGACGGGTTCTGGACTTCACGAGTAAAATTTGCATAAACAATTACTATTATTCCTAGCAATTTTTGTTAAGTTTTAATGATGGAACGATACAAATATACCCAAATCTATTTCCCTTTCAGTTCTACAGTTTCAAATTCTTTTTGGTGTATATCTATTCCTTGATATATGAATATTACAAATAGATGTACAATAAATGTCCATAAATAATCTAGTGTCAATAAAACAAATGTCAAAGATCTTGAAGTGCAAAATATTTACACTAAGCCTGCTTATACTAAAAGTTATTTAATTTAGTTAAGTAACATACTAAAATTTACATGTATGACTATTTAACATTTTATGTCTGAAAATTTGCGAAACTATCAATTGGTGACTAACAGTCGCCTCTCGAGCGCAAAGGGTTAAGCTGAGAGGAAATTGCTTCTGCTTCAATTCGATGTTATTGGTAACTTTTAATAATTCTGTACTTTTGCTTGTTATTATCACTTACATATAATATAAGATATTAAATTCCTCACCTGGTTGTGGCATCGACGTTATCTTGGGGAATACGTCCATAACTCTCGTAAATGGGTGCTGGGTAATCAGCTTCCTGTGGATTACGTTCTGGCGTTTTCTGGTCAAATGTAAATAGGTGGACAGCATCAATGTTAGGTGCCAACAATCTTGCATCATAGTAAACTGAAAAAATTAAATTAATCTCACAATTTTTATAACCACTAATAATTTATAAAAGATATTGTAAAGGAACACTTTCCTACTCAAAATAAAGTATGATCTACATTGGAATTATTTGGACAATTAATTAGGAAAAATGACCTGTCACAGAAATATGATTTGTATGAAAATAAATGAAAATTTTCTATATCGTTTTATCAAACATCAAATCTATATCTATATCAAATCGAATCATCAATTCCATTACAATCAATGAACATAAAAAGAAAGTCGTAAAACAAGACTTAATTGTGCGAAGTACGATATAAATAAATTAAACGCGCGTGATGTAATTTAAGAACAATTTATTTCAGCTACTTGTAATCTAGTAATGTGATTTTATTCCGTACCTTTGCATTTCTCTAAAAATAGGGTTATTGTAGAATATTCTACATGCATTGCATACATAACGTATATAGATATAGATTTATTATATAGATTCAATTAATATTTGTGAATAATTTGAACATGTTTTCTAAATCATCATCAATCATATCATCACAAGATGATGAAAATCATATCGGCATAAATAGATTATATACGCATACATATAATATCACGCAAATTGATTCCAACATATGGTAATTATCTATGAGTAATTAAGATATATTTTAAAATATCTAAAGGCAAGAAACATAAGAAAATTCTTTCATTACTTGAACACAGTATAAATAAATTAATCTTATTCGAGTAAAAAAGGCACGAAATGCATTGTTAGTAAAAGTTACATAAAATATTAAAACAAAAGAAAGTCTAGTATTATCTCTACCGTGTCTTAGAAATATATTATTTAATAATCATTATCACTATTTCATATTACTACTTTCTTTCTTATTCATTATTCATAAAAAATGACATAATCATGATCATTTTTTAAATATTATGTGTTGAATGCGACTATATTTATTTTTAATGTATATAAAATACGTTAATAAAGGATTCATTTAGTCAACTATATCTTATTTGTCTTACATGCAAATTTGATACTTTTCAAACAGATGTATACATGTTAGAAAACTAACAAATTAATTTTTTTCTTAAATAAATATTAATCATATATATAGTAGAATATATCCTTAAACAATTCATTTAATTTCAATTAATTCATCCTACATGTAGTAATAGTGTCGATTTTGCAAAGTTTAGTATTTAAAGAACGTGTCATTAATTAACCGCACGTATAAGCACACAATGTTTGAAACAGAATAAGTATAACCATCACGTTTTTAATTTCAAAACAAACAAGTAACGTGAGTTTTACTAATTATGCATCCTAAAATTGTTTTTAACATCGTATTCGCGTGTTCGTTAACCGTTTGAGTGCTAAGGAATTTTCTTGTATATATGCTAAAAGTGCGGGATGAAATGCGTAGTTATTCTTATTGAAAAATAATAGAAACGGTAATAATTAACTCTAATTATTGTATAAAAAGTAATTTTCAGCGAAATAAATTTTTAGATTTATCTTTTCATATCATAGTCATTTTCAGATTAAGCAGAATTTAACATGGTGCTTTTTGTAATTATCAGTATAACACTTATCTTAGAAAGATGAAAATAATTTTTAATTTTTATATTATCGAAAACCAAAATTGAACGATATTAATAAAAACCGAAATTAATATGAACACAACCGCTCTCAATTAATGCGAAAATTATAGTAACAAACAGCAGCGCGATCGCGTTTCTTCGCATTTTTGGCAAAATATAAGAGAAGAGTGTGGCTTTGCTGCACTCAAACGGTTAATATGCGTTGTTATACATCCAATACTTCGTTATTTAAATTCTTGTAATCTGGTTGAAATAAAGGTTTAACACGTTCGTCGCCACGTCACCCATATTTGGGTAACACTCTTTTTCTTAAAGTTAAATAGGATTTAAAATTGGAATTTTAAAAGGAACTCAATGGAATAAGCTTTGAAGTATAATATATACAAATATAAAATACATAAAATAAAAATAAAAAATAAAAATTTTTGCTGTTTTTATATTTTTTTACTCCAGTTTTCTATGGAATCGGATTTGGGCCCAGCGAGAAACTCAGCCGAATCACGCTTGGCAACGAACGTGTTAATATACTCTATATCTTTAAATGAGAAAAAGCTACTGTAGAGGGGATATGTAAAAATAAAAGAAATTCGTGTAAAATTGACTGTATAAATGATTATATATTTAGTGGAAAGGTACTATCGGTGATGTCTATAAGATGGGCCCACAATAAGAACTAAAACAAAATTGCAAACGCGGCGACAGTATGCACATTTATATCTGACTGTATTAGTCGCGTCCCTAAACATTAAGAAGACGACGTAAAATAGTCGGGGAGGGGGAATCTATTATTCACGAATGATTTTAGTACGTGGAGTTTTCCAGATATAAATAAATATTTTTACCTCAACACCTACCAATATCCTACCTAACACCTAACAATTTAGCTTGACAATGTTGGTTAATTTTAATGAGTTATACGAGTATATAAACTGTTTATGATAATTAAGTAGGTTCACAATACGAACAAAGCTGTTTTCTTCTTTTTGACGATTGTAATATTTCACATTTGGACAGGTTATTAGTTTTGCAATTACAAAGAACGGTAAAAAACTTAACTAGCACTTTAAGAGCTCGACTTCCCCTACTCGATAACAATTGACGTGTCGCGATTTTGTTTTTCGACAATAAACGATAATGTTAAGTTAAACATTAAATTAAGATTAGATTAAGACTTCAAATTACGTTCAATTGCACATGAACATTGGATTTTTATCTGTTCTTGATCCACAAACATTTTTATAGAGCGTAATTATATGAACACACAAGATGTCGCCTAATTCCTTGACTTTTCCAAATTAGATACTGCATTTCTTTAATTTTTTCAAGTTTTTTACAAAGTTTTATCCTTGAATGGATAAATATAAATGCAAGGAAAGGTTAATTAACACATGGAAATTTTCTGGAATTGTGCTAAACAAATTATTGGAAACTTTGTGAATGTTAAATATCTGTATACTTTTACAAGGATTTTAGGCCTCGTGCTATTGTATATTGTGAATTTATATCATTAATTTAAAGCTACTATCATTATTTAAATGAATTATCGTTGATAAATAATTGTTTTGTTACTTGCTAGTTTAAAAAATTGCGTAAGAATCAAGCACAAGCAACAACATGAGGTAATAAAAATAATGCTAATACTTACTACTGCTATTCACATGGGGCAGAACAGTGACAGTCAGAGCCTTCATTCTTGACCTAAGTTGAGATTTTAAATCACGGACCAGGATGGTGAAGCCATCACGATGTTCTAACTCTTTGTCATCTTTAAATTTACCATAACCGAAAGTTTTCTTCAAACCGTGCCACAAGGATCCGAAAGTACCGCGTTGTTTCTTAACTTTCACTGGCGGAAACTGCCAAGCCAGGTCGATTCCGTCGAAGTCATAATCGTTGAGGAGTCGATTCACAGAATTAATGAATTTGGACCTTGCTTCTGATGTCTCAGTCTGAAAGCATCAAAGCAACTGAATACATTGAATCGACTTTTAAATATTTTAATTTTGAGCTCGAATGAAACCAAATTTGAAATATGTAAATTAACACTATTCCTACCACGACTGGTCAAATGACTGTTTTTTAAATTTCAGTTACAATTTCCTATATAAAACATAATTGAAATGCCTTTAAACTTTACGACTTTTCCTCAAATATATGTATAATACATTTTTCAACATTCATTTCTTTTTTCATTGTTTATTTTCTGAGAAAAATTTATAATCTGTCTCACGTGAGAATTTCGCAGTAGGAATAGTTATACGTGAAATGTCGGTAGGAATAGTGCTAAAATCTCATCTAATAATATATGAAAAAGCACGTAACCCTCGTGATATGTAATAATGTTAATCCCAATAGGAAAGATCATACTACATTTCAAAACAGACAAAATAATAAAATTCAAAGCACTTTGAATCGAATGCCACTTAATTATACTTGTACATTTTTTTTAAATTATCCTCTATATTTCAAATAAAATTCAGTACAATATGTATAAATTTGAGTAACAAAAAAAATAATACTTACAACAACAAGATATTTGTGAGTTTCATCCTCAGGATCAGCATTGCCGCCAATGCTGAGGTAGACTTTAATCTCTGGGAAGGTCTTTTTCAACTGAGTGACAAGCTTATAGTAAGAATATCCAACTCCAGTATCCAAATTTTGATTTAAGGGAATAACTTCGAATGTTTCTGTATTGATTCCTGCAAATCCATAGACCAAATGGGTGCAGATGGACAAAGCTGAGCGAACATCATCTAACTGGTACTTTCCAGGTCCTGAAACAAAGTTTACACATTAACTTACAATGTCGTTTAAAAAATTATAGCTTGCATTTATAAGTTACTTGATCATACAAAACTCTATATTAATTAACAGTCACTGAATTAATAGATACATCTAAGTATTCTTTTTCTATTTTTTAGTGAATGTTTAAAGTCACAACGACATCATTATTAATTTATAAATATCCTAGTATTTCGTCTGTCTTGTTATTAAATTACAAATTTAATATTAAACGATGAAACTTCTCAATAAATATATACTTAATATATTAAATATTTAAGTTAATTAGGATAGAAGATTAAAGTATTTATATATATAATTTATACTTTTATATTATTAATTTATAAATATCGTAATATTTCATCTGTCTCGTTACTAATTTATAAATATAATATTAAACAATAAAATTTCTCAACAAATATATTCTTAATATATTAAATGCTTAAGTTAATTAGTACTAGGTCATTAGCTAGCGACTTTCTTATGTGGGCCGTTTAAAATTTGTTAAATTTGTTCTTAATGTGCCTATTCGATGCGAGTGCCGTGTTTATTTCATACTTCCGGCTATGAACTTTGAATCTTCTACATTCGTATAAAAGACGTTGAACAGTAATTTGACTACGGCATCACTTAAATATTCTATTGTTTTATGATATTCGTATAGATGTTAACAGTTGCAAATATTCCAAGCTTTCTTTAGTATACAATCATGCAATTAGTTAACATTGAAATCTTTAATTGCTGGAATTTCGGATTTTTTTCTCGATTTATCTAATACTAAAACATTTTGTGCAATAGCGAAAGAAATTTTACCTTGGCGCTCGAAAGCTGTGCTGTTCCAGAAGCACACAACCTTGTTGTGTTCATGAGTATCGACGCTGAGCACCGACTGGATGCAGAATACTGCAATCGCGGTGAAAATTAACACTTTCATCCTCGTAGACTGGTTCTAGAAGAAACATATACGTAAAGTAATATTAGTAGATACACTGATTTTTGAGATTTAATTTTGTCGACCGAACATAAAGTATTCAGAAACATTCAGAATATTGAATATTTGAATATTATTTGAATATTATTGATAGCTCCCCTTGAAATTTTACAGTATACAAAGTTTCATTTATACGAACAAAATTTTAGTTAGCGTCGAATTAACTGAACTTCTGACGAGTAATTATTATACGAAGTATTCCAATTACACGAACGTCTAACAATTACTTGCAAAGCATAAAGCACACACGTGAAACGTATTAAACGAAGCACCTACACGTTTCTCAGTCAAGTTATAACATTTAGGCGTTAATCATAAAGCAAGGCTTGTAATATTTGAGTCTCACAAACAAGTTTTATGATAAATGTGTAAAAACGAACTATCCGTATTCTTTTTAACAAAACTGAAACACTTAAGAGATTGAAAGTTAACGAAAAAGCGGTTTCTATATCACTGAAATGTAATGAGAGAAAATCTACGATAAGTAACATAAAAGAATGAATTTGAAACATTAAATGAATGTAACAAATCATAAAAAACATAAAAACACGAAGAAACTCATATTAGTCACAGAGATCAACTTTTAAAATGTACAATTTATGCGTGATTTTCGCAATAACACGTTCTTAAGAAATCCTAAGAAATGGAATAGAATTCACTTAAATTTATTAATGTAGTTTATCTATCAGCTTGTTTTATATAAATCGTTCGACTAATTTAATGCGTGTAATCATTTTCGTTATAAAATAAATGAAGAATTAATAATAGTAAGCATTACGAAATTATTTCCAAGTTACATCCAAATTTATAAGCCTTAAAACATTGTTATACTTATATGCATAAACAAACACTTGATGAAATATACTTATATAAACGTGAATTTCAGTTATTTAAACAAAAAAATCATACATAATAAAGAAAATGAGATGGTTTTAAATTACACGAACTTTCCAGTTATATATATTAAGGTGGCCAACTTTTTTACAATGAAAAATACAAATAAATTGAAGAAAAAAGAATATTTCAGATACAAGAAACATTTTATTCATTGCAACAATGGTACACTATAATATGTTAAATGCATAATAATAACATTTTATATTGTAATTATGCTTGCCTATCTAATAATTAATATTTAAGTGAGTACTTTATCATTGAATAAATATGTTTTGTCAACGTATCATTTTCTAAGAGCACACTGGAAATATCTGAACAAGAAATCACTCACAACGGATCGACTCGGCATCGATCGAATGCGGAGATTTATAGATTAGTATTCAAATATCGAAAAGAAGGACATGTAGGAGAACACTTTTCGAGATAGAATAGAATTTACAAAAGAAGGACTGTAAAAGGAGAACGAAATTGGTCACCTTATGTGTATGTCACTTTTCAAATTTATATAAATGTAATTTCATTGTAGACAAGCTAATTGTACAACCACGAAATTTTTCAAAAGATATTTAAAAGTCTTAAGTAGGATAAAAATTATGTGTACGATTAAAACAAAACAATTTCTAATGCAGTTAACAAAATTTACAATCTCCATTTGTTACAATTCGCTATAATATAAACAAATTCTACTACTGTCTACGTAGCACATTTCACTCTATTAAATTTAACACACAAGAAATGCTTTCTGTTCTAAATGGTGAAAGTACCTCGACTACTAGTAACAATAAAATTACCATTTCAAATACAGCATTACCATTTATCACTTTTTTTCAAACTAAAATAAAGTCATATAAGCTAGTGGTGAAAGTTTACCCTCAAGTTTGAGCTCAAAATACTATCATATATCTATATGTAAAAACTCAAGGTTACCTATACTTTTTAGGATAACAAAACAAACTGACTGACAGAACGAGTGACGTTGAAGCGTCTTACCTTCCCGTAAGGACGAAGCAGACTGTGTACGGCGATTTCTTCGCCACGGACTTTGATACCTTGGCCTGGTCGGAAGGCTGAGGTAGTGGGGTTGTGCTGGATCTTACGTCAGCAACACCATCTTCCAGAAGCTGTTTCTCCACGAGTGTTCCATTTCAATGACAATATTCGCTCAGATAAGAAATGAAGGCCGTAGTAGGGACCAAAAAGTTTCTCAGAACTTTAACCGCGAGCATGCATATATGTACGTACACTATTTTAATTTTCAGCGATATTTGAGGAAACGAAAGGAGAAAAATTAATTTTTATAGCAAATTTTTAAATCTTTCATACTTCAAGAACTGTTGGCTTATGCGATAAATGATTTTTTCTAAGCAAATTGATAATATGTTTAGCTAAAAATGATACGGACAGGAAAAAGAAATAAAAATGAATTTACATTTTCGAATTGCTCAGATTTTTAACACAGATAAATTCTTGTCCGAAAATAAAAATCAAAAGTACAACAAAAAGGAATAGCAAATACCAAAGGTAAAGATAGTATTAAAATATAGTAAATTAATAACTTTTCTAGCATTCAGTTTTTTATATTTAAATCTTATCTAGGAAGAAAATATATAGGTAATAGAATCATAATAGGACATGCATAAAAAGTATAAAACTATGGGTTAACATTTCTATAGAACAGTCATAACACGGAATTTTTAATAAACCATTACATGTTCAAGTAAATAAAATTATTCATGGTTTGTTTTTGTGTTATTTACATATGACCTAACATGTTATTCTGTTAGACATGATCTACTTATGATGAATAGCTTTGCGTTAATTTACTGGAACAGAGACGCAGTGAAATCGCAACCTTTCACTCGGGTTATCACGTTCAGCGAAGATCACGAATGCTCTCGATTCTTATGACTCTGGTTTCGAATCAGCGATTTTCCAAGTCTGTCATCCATGGATCGATTACAGTGTCTTCTCTTCATTTCAACAAAGTTTGTATATAAATTTATTTTACTAGATTTACTTTGTTAGATTGCTTCTTCATTCTATGTTATTGATTCATTTATATTAAAATTGCTCATGTTTCTTATTTCGATAGTTTGTTTTTTATGAAAAAAGATAGATACCTTTTTAGAATGCAGTCGCACAGTTTGCGTAGTTGTGATAAAATTTCAATAGTACAACATTGTACGTGTAATATATTTCAGATAAAACGTAGTAACAGAAAATAGTATTAGTTTTACATAGTAGTACCATAAATGTACTGTTAAAAGTACTGTATACTATTATACACACCTGAAAGAGTCGTGACAATTTAATAATTACTTTCGCAATATTTTCTTATACTTATTAATGTAAATATCAGTTATGGGTTATGGTACTATTTACCATTAAGAAATCACGTGGTAAGGAATAAACATATGTATAGTACTCTTATAATACAAACTATAGCAATGCGTACTATTATTTTAAATTTTAAATACTTTCTAAACATAATAAATAAGGGAACATACTTATCTACAACATTTTCCACTATACAGAATCTATGAAATCGGTTAATCTGCACGACGGAAAAAAACTTTGAAAACGAATTGATTTGTAACCGTTACACGTCTCAAGGTTTATTTTGAAAACAGTCGTGAAAGCTTAAAATGCGAGAATTCAACTTCCTTCGCGTTAATCCAATATGACCTACATGGGGGCATTATGATGCATGATCTCATCTCGAAACGTATCATACAATCATTTTCAATTACCTCGGCTCGAGACCCAGTCGTGCATTTGTGAACTCACGTGCGAACAACCTTCAAGAGTTTACAGGTAATAACAACCTTTTTCTTCCATGCTTTACGTTTTTGCATTTATCTCATTTAAATTTTCTTTGTCAAGTTTAAGCGTGTTATACGTTTCCTCATTTATGCCAATTACAGATTCTTTGGAAGAAGAACTTCCCCGTCTCGTTTTCTAGAAAAGAAAAATGATTGAGAAATATAGACAAAAATATAATCATTCGAACGCTTTTATATTTTTAGAATGTTTCTCTTCTTTATCCATAATATTTTACATTTTCTCTATAGCGTTCTGCTACTTTTTTCTTTTCCCTTATCTTTATTTTAACATTCTCTGTGGTTTTTCTAATATGTCATAATTTCATATTTTTTCTCCATAATACTCCATAAAAGATATTATCCATTTAAAGAATATACATAGAAATACAGAAAACCAAAATGTTATAGCTACTTAAGACAAAACAAAGGCCTCTCATTCATCAATCCCTAAAGAAATTTGAAAAATGCTATCAATGCCTCCATTTATTCCATTAAAATTATAACTTTCTTTTACAGTATTTTCAATATACACAAGAAAAATAAATTCAAAAGTAATTAATGATAAGAAACATTGTTGCTACTGAATTTGTAATTCCTTGAAAATGAAAAAAGAAAAAATAATTATCATCCTGATATTGTTTTCAGAAAGCAGTTTCTAAAAATTGAAACGTTATCACGAATTCATGGCTGAGTCGATTAGACGCGATGTAAATTACTTCTGGGAATCACAATCGTCCTGTACCGTATTCCAACCTTGCATAACGTGTATACATGAACATCTGACTCATTGACAAATAAAATCACGAGCTAATATGTTGTATACTGCTCGATAAAGTCGACTGCTCTGCGTAACATATGATGCTCGAGACGTAAACACAATCGACATTAAAAAGCTTTATAAAGACAGGGATTTCATTAGATAGCTTCTCCCACTGATTTTTAATTTTGAACAATTTCGTTTGGAATGACTTATTGCTACAGAAAATATTTTATAAGCACAAATTTGCACGAAATCAGCATAAACTGAATAATGGTAATTTGAGTAGAAGCGAACAAACACAAAACTAGTAAAATATTTTGCACTAATATAACATTTATTTCCTCCTCGAAAACTTTGTAAATAAAAACGGTCTTTATAAAAATAATAATAATAATGTTTTAGTATGTATAACATTGAGCATTTTTAACATATCAATTAACTTGATTAAACGGTATTTCATCAAAATGTAAATCATTCTAAAACTTTTGCAGCGAAAGAATCGATGAAAACGTTAGAGCAATTAGTGAAATGAAAATGTTATAAATGCGAATAATTTCAGAAAATTCATTTACATTTTTGAATATAAAAATTATATATGTAGGTTCTTTAATTTTGTAAATGTTATATTAAGCTTAACTTTTATTTGTGTTTTATTTTAGCAAAAAAAATATATTTTCTTCAAAATTAAAGAATCAGCGAGTATTAGTTTCTATAATAGAAAATAAATACTGAAATAAAACCATAAATCGAATACATTTATGAATATTAACTATTTATTCTGTATACTTGTACATAATTTACAATATAGGAAAGAAATACAAATTATAATAATGATGATCGAAAGATCTTTCGCGTAACTATTTCAGTTTCTTTCGACCTCACACGCCGAATTCATTTTATATGAAATAATTTAAACTATTAAAGTTGCGTCAATAAAAGTTGTATTTGATCAAAATTATTTACTAAGTGATTTCTGTTCTATATTTTTTTGTTCCGTTCTATAGCGTCTCGCTAATTGCCATTATCAAAATTCTTCAGATTCCGTCTAGCTAAAAGATAGTGAAAAAATCCGGTTGAGGGATTGTTGTTCAATAAATATGTATACAGGGGTGCCCTCATTGGGTATATCTTCGTACCGCGTCATGGGTCTTCCCCTAACCATGGCACGGTCCAACGGGCATGGTCTAAACTTGGCATTATAATAAATCAACAAAGAATTTCATTAATGTTTCTCAAACATTATTCTCAAGGATACCAGTGAGTTGGGTCTTTAGTAATAAAAATTGCTACACCTTTTTGCTTTGATAATGATCTATGAATCATTGATTAAGAAATACACTGTTAGCTATAAGTAAAGAGAAAAATAACACGTTCAATTCATATTATTGTTAAACACTATTGAGATAACAAATTATATTGTAATATTTTTATTCGTTACAATATTTGTGTGCAACCATAACGAGAGCCTGGTCACACGAATGTCAAATATAAAGTATCCTTTAAACGGTGAGACCTGCCTTGACGCATTCTTTGCGACAAGCGATGAGTTTGAGATTAGGCAGATGTCAACGTGAAGAAAATATATACATACTTTATATGAAGTGGAGGTTTGAAATAGTCTTTGAAATAACTTGAAATCCATTGCTTGTCGCGGAACATGCCTTGAGGTAAATCTCGTTGCGAATAATACTATTTATATTTATTTTATTTCTTTAAAAATTTGACGTCCAAATTCATTTTATGAACTTATACGTAGGTATGTAAGTGTAAGAAACTTATAAATGTAATTTATTATCTTGAATTTGTAATGTGTCCAAAGATTGCTGTACAATTAAAATGTACAAATGTGTAAGTGTTTGTTTGTTTTTACCCATATTATATCAATTTTAGTGAGTGAATGAATTTTAATTCCACAGGAACCCATCAATTATATTTTCAAGTTCATTACACATTCGTGTTTACCTACATGAAACGAATTTGGCCACAAAACTTTAAGAAAAGATAGAATAAATGCCCAAGAAAAATGTTAAATCCATCCAACAGGAGAATAAAGGAAAGTGTCGATCATAAACAAACAATAACATTTAAAATGTCAAATTTATGCTATGGAATAAACATACTATCCAACTACATATTAAATTTGTTAAGAAATATATTACTTTAATCTTTTAACTAAATATTTCTAAAATGTTCAAATAGTTATCAAAATTCGATCTTTTTTTGATATTTCTAAAAATTTTCGAACAGTGAATTGCACAGAATTTCTTCCGAGCAGAAGTCAAAATTACACTTCCGTTCGAATGCTTTTGTTAGTCACTGTATATTACGACAGACGTTGTAACGACCGTCAAGAAAACGCTCGTGTGACCAGGCTCTAATAGGTGTAAAATAGCAGCTTCCTTTATCTAACTTGAAGGATGTCACAAAATAAAGGCCCCTCAACGTTTATTGCAGTGATTCCCAAAGTGGACGCCACCGCCCCCCGGTGGGCGTTACAGTGATCCAGGAGGGCGGTGATGGCCACAGGTGCATTTTATATATTTTAAATATATTTTACGATTATTATATCTTAAACATAATTAATAATAAGAAATAATATTTAAAAATTCCCTATTATATGGAAGTAACTACAAATGATGGATTGAAATTTAAATTCAAAAGCGGCTATCAACAATTCTGGATACCAAAGGAGATCCTTATGGCTTATCCTGAAATATGGGCTGTAATTCAAAAGTTCTTAATTGCATTTCCTTCGTCATATTTAGTGGAATGTGGATTTAATGCGGTAACCAATTTATTAACAAAAAAAAGAAACCGATTGCAAATAGTTAATCGAGGTGATTTAAGATTATTGCTGACAAAAATAGAGCCGAGGATTACTAAATTGGTAGCAACACACCAGGTTCATCCTTCTCATTAAGATGATTTCGAATGTTTTAACTTTTTTTTGTATTACCTGTCTATTCTGAGTTCAATAAATAGTTTCATCATTTCAAAGTTCAATGTTTCTAATTTACACCTTTTTTTACTATATCTTACGAAAAAGGTAGAATCATTAATACATATATCTTTCTGTTTAATTGCTATTTTTAATTTCCAGGAGGCGCTAAGTAATTTTTTTTCTGAAAAGGGGGCGGTAGGTCAAAAAAGTTTGGGAACCTATGGTTTATTAGAACAAACTTGATGTCTTCGAGGCATACTAATACTTTCATTACGGAGTATGATTCACGGTATGTAGTCATATGACTATTGACTCGATCGTAACCGCAATCAAAGAGCACTAAGCGACATACTACACCTTTGACAGACGAGTTTTGAGCCACACAATGGCAACTTCTTTTTAACCGCGTTCACAGTATGAGTATATTTCTTAGTACTCAGGGTGTATCGATATAATGCAGCTCCACTGGTCTGTAGCGTATTAGAAATGTTTGTCGAAATCTACGAGCGATGTTGAGCATTGTTCTTAACACCTTCCGTGTTAATGTGGTCACAGAACCACATGGTAAAAGAGACTATGTGTTTCAGAAGATTTTCACACTAATTATAGAGATATCTTGAAAATAACTCAACCGATGTCCCTACCAGTTCTTGGGAAAGCCAAAATTCTTTCTTATCGATACTTCTTTTATCATGTTTTGTAGTTGGCGGTCAAACATATTTACGTGTATTTATTTACTGTGAAATGCCGATATCTTATACCATGTACACATAAGTATCTCTATTCTATCTTTTAATATAATTAATTCCGGATATTGAAACTGTTGGAAATTCGTGTCCTAACGAATAAACAAAAATCAATCGCCTCGAAGAAATATTCATGTAAGATCGAGCTAACGGCTGAAGAGGTTCCAGGAACGGGTCAAGTGTTTGACCCTTACTACGCTGTGTGTAGGAATTAGAGGACCCTAACGAACTGTGTCCTTTAGCCTCTTTTATTCATTCGAATCTTACCTCTCACTGTGTAGAGATCTGGTTCAGAAAACGATATACCTTCCTTTAGAAATAAAGTTTAACGAATTCTTAAATAGGAGAGTTATCTTTATTTTATTCCTTTTTAACACTATTCCTACCGACACTTCACGTATATCTATTCTTACCGTGACATTTGCACGTAAGACAGACTACAAACTTTGCTCAGAGAATAAACCATGAAAAAAGAAGTGAATATTGAAAAATATATTATACGTATATTTGAGGAAAAGTCTAAAGTTTAAAGGCGATTCAATTACATTGTATATCTGAAATTCTAATCGAAATTTTAAAAACGGTCATTTGACCGGTCGTGGTAGGAATAGTGTTAATCCATAATCTCCAAAAAAACTTATATTTTTTAGATTATTCTCATCAAATATTATAGATTTAAAAAACGAGAACTTTTGTATGTGTTAAAATGTAAAATTGTAAAAAATTCACCCGTTATACATATACTCGTGTGCTTGCCTGCCGCTGTTGGCCGCAGTACAATGCTTATAAAAGCAGTAAATAAGCAGTGCGATGATACGTGCAGACCCATACATAAACACGTGCACATAGTACGATTGTATAATGTCAAAAGTTTTCTGCAAATATTTTGGAAATTAAATCCTACCGCTTAATGGAAAAGGAAAAAGTTGTTCAAGGTAATGCCCTTTACGACGTATTCTAAGGTCATCAAAATCAGACGAATAGAATACCAGTAGTATTATGAAATTTACGAAATTTTAAAAACGGTCATTTACTTAAAAATTATTAAAATTGGAGAAGGCATGGTACTTCAATACCTTCGCCAGGTAAAATTTTAAGAATTTAGTGTTAAGTTACAGACATCATTGGAATCGATTCCAAGTTGATATCGTATAGCCTTGAACAAGGCCAAAACAGGATCCTATTTCTCTAACAACTTACTATTTCAACAATTGAATTGCATAAACATGTATATGTACATCAAATACAATAACAGTTTACTTCAGTGATTTTAGTCTAAATCAACTTATTTTGTTTTTTTTTCTGAAAAAGGTTTTATTTTGGCACTAAAAAGAAATAGGAAATTTGGAGCTAGAAAAATTAAATTTTTTTGTCCACCCGTTATATACGCCTGCTTGCGATGTATTGATCAAAATACTCCGCGATCGATCACTACTGGTAAACTCAGTGCATGTATGATACACATGTAATAGTATCACTAATAATTTTTTCAGTAATTATCTCGAAAATTAAGGCCATGCGACAATTATTACTCAGACAAAAGTTATTCATAATTTGGTCTTGTATAATACACTTCAAAATCATCGGGGTCAGTTTACGGATTCCGTAGTTTTCTTAACTTTTATACTTTTTGTCAACAAATAATAGCAGGAGCACGTTACTATTTTGAGCTCTCCCGATCTATATTTCTTTTCAATGCTAAAATACAGCCTTTTCTGATAAAAAAACAAAACTGGAAAAGTAAATTGATTTAGGGTAAAGTCACTAAAGCAAACTTTTACTTTATACACTTCAAATTTCAATCGACAATACTAAACTGCTCATTATTTTTATTAAAAAGAATGTAATTGATTAGCAAGAAATACTGTGATTTTACTTTCACCAGTAAACTAAAATCAAAGAAATAAATGCATATTACAGTGAAACCTCGATTATTATCTGAGGTAATGTGAACCGCGACAGACTCGGATGATTGAGAGCTCGGATAATACGAAAGGATCGATGGGTAGTACATAAATCGTGAAATAAAGTCATGAAAAACGTTTTGATAACATTGTACATATATTTGAGTTAAATGAGATGGTTACATATTTAATTCAGTGATGATTTTTTAAACTTGTCAGAAAAATGAGATTACACACGTCTGTTTAATAGCATTTATTCTCCTCTTTACCGTAGCGATTCGAATAACCAAGACTCTGTTGTGATTTTCAAACTATCTCGGGTGATACAAAGTTTCGGGGCTCGGATAACCAAGGTTTCACTGTATCTATTTCTTTTTTACATTTGTATTTAATAAACATTAAAACATTATTCGTGTGTGTATATATACATAAATATACAAATATATATATATACTTTTAATATGTTTAATATATTTAAGAAATTTATTATTATACATGTATTGTATCTACCTATTTTTATTTATTGCATCAGAAATTCATTTTCGTAAGAGCCAGTTAAAGTCTAACGTACATTTGAACAATAAGAAAGAGTTCTTAATTTCAGATCCTTTTTACTCAATATTCATTAGAAATATAAGTTTAACTCATTTAATCCAATTATAAGTAATTGATTGGTGTGCTTTAAAGACTACAGATTACAATATCTGATAATTTGATTGCGCACAGTACGTTACCATACTTATAAGAATTCATATAGGTATTCATATAGTTCGAAATTTAAGTTCTTCGTAACAATTATTCACAATAAAAGACCATCGTAATTGTTTCAAGAATCTAAGCCTATATTATAACAGTTTTCAAGCTTTGGATAAACTATCATTGATATGTTTGTATAATCGATCGGAAGATTATTATACAAGAATGTTTCATTTATATTACTTATATTTATTTATATGTTCAGGGCAGGTTAAAACAGCTTTGGCATAAATTCTACTATAATATTATAATCTTTCTTCTTACAATCGTACTTCTTTCAGTCACTTTTAAATACAAGGCTTTTATTACTAATACGTTACTAATTTTTTAATTACGAAGTTAATAGGTACACATATAATGTAATTAATTGTCTTCTTAATTATTTAAATGATTGAATCTAATTTTTTTTCATTAGGTGACAAATTCAATACCAAAAAAAGCAGACACAAGGCTTTTTAATCTTTTATTATGAAAAGAGTCTTATGTACATGTGAATCATTTCTCTGTATCAGTGTATAATTAAATATCTACAGTCATAACAAATATTAATTTATATCTATAGCAAATTCCTTAAAGTAGTCCTTTTCATTTTGTGAAGTCTTGATTGTTAGCGCTGGAGTAACGACTTATTAGGTAATAAATAAATCACACGTTCCCTTGTACCAATTGTGCTGTATGGTTTCAACAAGAACAATCGGTTGATTAAAGTGATGAATTCTATTTAGAAGTTTTCAACATACGGGTTTAAGTAATGAGTGCATTTAAGTCACAACTCCGCTTGTTGTTAGACACCTCGTTGAAAAAAATCAGTAACCCTTTTATTGGCAGAATATTTCGTTTTTCATCTTTTTCCCACGTTACTTCGGTTTCATCAATAATTATTAACCAAGTAATCAATATTTTGCATAAAAAGGGACAAGATCGAAGTAGTTTTAAAATTTCATAAGTGTAAACAAAATTTGACACTTTAACTTGCAAAATACTGGTTCAGTTATAATTAATATACTGTATGTTTTATACAGAGTAAAATACTTTTCTAAACTAGATTTCTAAACTAGATTTAACACAAATTAAAATGTAATTTTCTATACTAAAACAGTATAAAACACTACAAGTTTTAGAGAAAAAATTATTGAAAACAATTTTTTCACCGAAAAACATTTGTTTTACATATAAAAAACGTTTTTTAATGAACACTTTATCAAACATTTACAGATCATTATAGTTGTCGTTCTAATATTACTCTAACACCTTCTATAATATTCTTACAATATATAAGTAGTATTATTTATTTCACTTTCAGTTGTATAATTACATTGGTAAAGTAATCATTATGTGCAGGCTGTCGTGTAACTGGTAGGATAATCAGGAAGGTGATGATATTATATGTTGTATTTCTTAGAACGGTACAGAGCAAAGAAACATAAGTATGTATTTCACTTGTACCGTCTAATACCATTTGTCAGATATTGTTACATGATTCGATTCATAGGTACTTATCGTGATGATCAATAATAAAAACTTATACCTATGCTTTCTTTCTTTCAATAATCGTATTAAAGAAGATGGACCTACAACGACTATAAGCAACTAAACTTGCGTTCCTTCTATTGGGCATCTTTTTAACCCTTTGCGCTCGAGAGGTGACTGTTAGTCACCAAATAATAGTTTCGCAAATTTTCAGACTTTAGTTAATTTGTTTATTAGTCAGACTCAGAGGTTAAATAGTCATATATGCAAATCTTAGTATACCACTTAACCGTTTGAGTCCCAAGCAGCGCGATCGCGCTGTTGAGATTTTATGTCGAGAAAACCCAGCACATTTCGAACGTTGTGAACAACTGACGGTGCGTTACTGATTGTCGAAACGCGCTCAGATTTGCTGAAGCAAGTACATTACACAACTCCTTTTAATGTAAATAGTACATTTTACAATAAGTATAATAATACTATAATAATTTAATAATACATTACAAAATAAAAATTTAAATGCAAGCGCTATCGCGCCGCTTGGTATTCCTCGACATAAAATAAAACAAGCGCTACCGCGCTGCTTGGGTCTTTCCGTACTCATTTAGAGAAAGCGCGGTCGCGCTGTTTGGGATTCTTCAACAGTGTTTTTTCAATACCCCCTGGGACTCAAACGGTTAATTAAACTAAATAACGTTTAATATAGGCGAATCTCAGTAAATATTTGGAATTTTTATATTTTTGAAGTTAGTATCATTAGACGGCTCTCGTCACCTCTCGAGTGCAAAGGGTTAATAATGTACAACACATAAAGACCTCAATCCAAAATATAGATTAAGATTTGTTTGTACGAGGCTTTGTTTAAAAAAAAAGATAAGCTTAATAGTTTATATTATTTAGTTTATTATATTAAATGCTTAATAGTGTATAAGTATGCTTGCACTTGATTAAATTTCAACTTAAAGGTTTTACCTACAGGCTACAGCAGCAGACAAAAGTTTAAGACCAAAGAGTAAACAAAAATAAAGTAATTAATATATGAGGAACAGTACAGTAAACAAATTTCGTGTTCTCTATTAATCAATAAGAATTATATTACCTTATTAACAATAAAAATGAAAGTATATACAATATTTATAAATCACGATACTACACTTTATATTGTTTTCTCGTCTTAAACTTATGTTCGCTATTGTATCTTCGTTTCCGAATATTCTGAAATCCATTGTTATAATACTTGATACTTTATAAATTAATGCTACCAATGTTATCCTTTTCTGTCGCATCATTTATAATCTTCTTCCACATTTATGGAACTCAGTTCGTAGTTCCTGTCGAACTATTGACCTGGCCACGTACAGTAACCGAAAGTACTTACCTCAATACGAATGCAATACATGTGACAGTAAAGTATATAATAAATACTTTAACTGTGGCTAATTATTACAAGAAACCGACTTTCTAATCTTTGGCATACCGACAACAGGGTTATTCAAAGAGAACATGATTATATGTGTAACAATATGAGTATTGTTTTCAGCAATTTCAGTTAAATAAATTTATGAAAAATAAATATTTTATTTTATTTCATACCTTTATCATATATGTAGTAAGTGAAGTGTGTCCGCGGAAGAATGTGTATGGAAGAAGAGGAGTGCGTGTGTAATTGAGGTGGCTTGAAAATGTCGGTTGTGAAAAAACAAAGGAGTGCCACGATTCAAAAAAGCAGGCAATCAGTATCAAGCTTTCGTGGGGATGTCCCATATATATGATGCATTTAACCAGTCAGCTGTGGCTCGCTCTTCTAGGAGCGCGCACCTACGTGTGTCGCGAAAATCAAACGATGACGGATATAGTTGTCAAACACAAAGTAAGTCTCGTTATTAAATTAATAGATAAAAAAAAAATCGGCATTATTTTATAAAACGAACAATTTTCTTACTAATATTTATTCATTTACGTAACATAAACATATACTATATACATAATAAAGGGGAAACACAGAACAAATCAAATGTTTATAAAAGTTAAAAATTCAGACTGCTTCTTTCGAATGGTATTCACGAAAACAAGGAACGTCACACAGTGGCACTTTGTACGAAGCACACCAATACCCCGATTCCTTCCTGATCTTCTTTTATAGCAAAGTGCACACCATCGTGATGGATTATTTATTGTTACAGAAGTCGACGGTATATAATCCGGGAAATGTTTCCCACTGAAGCGCAAAATATTAGATCTTGGTTAAGATTTTCCTCTAAAGGTTCTAAATAAATTGAAATTTACGAATATATTTTAGTTCTTGCTAAAATCACAATTTAAATAACAAATGGTAACTAAACTCTACGCATGACGGAAAAATACTACCATTCTGCATGACGAATATAGACGTCAAATACAGCTGACTGGTTAATCTCTGCGAACGGGAAGAGGGATAACCTACAGTGAAGCATATTGAATTGAAACTTAATCAAGTATACACGTTCTTAACGAAGCTTCAAACTTATTTTTTTTTTAAACAAAGCCGGGTACGTAAAAATTTTATTGTATACCTTCGATTCAGGTTGTAATCCGAAAAAATATCGTAACAGACACTCTCTCGATCTAACACAGAATTAAACACATTTGCGTATCAATTATTAATACTTAAATGTTATAAACGACAACGAATTGATTGATTTATAATCAGAAAAAAATAAGAGCCTGAAAGAACTGGTCGGAACTCCTAGCCACAGAATGACAAAGCTGATTCCACTAAACTATAATATCTGAATTTTCGCGTCAAGCGTCCACTCTTCAGAGTGGAGATAGATGAGAAACGAACTTTCTCTGAGGAAGAGAAATCTGTCCCTCTTTTAAACAGCACAACCTTGGAGAGCAATCCAAGCCGAAGGAATCCAAAGCGTTCAAAAGGAACATGAACGCATAGCAATTAAAGGAAGTGTACGATGCTAAGAAAAAAAGTGCTTGAAATTTTTAATGAGTTGTGTGTTGAGTTGGAAAAGTCTCTGTACAATATCCGAGTATAGTCGTATGGTGACCAGAAATTTCCGGGCCATTAACGGCATATACAGTAACGGACAAAAGTTTAAGACGGGAGGACAATATAGAACAGTGTTGGCGAACCTATGACCCGTGGGTCAGACACTGACCCACGCAAGCTTGTTCACTGACCCACAATTGCTAGGCAACCATTTGTTTGTTTACGCGGGTTGATTTAGATTTTCTAATTTGTGTGGATAATTTATATTCTATCTGTATTTTTTTCAAGCATCGCATTGATGCAGAAGCAATTTAAATGCTGTCTATAATCTTTAGTTTGATCATTATAGTTCTAAAGTTATGCAAATGACGATTTGCACGAAAAATTTAAGAATTTTTAACCCCACTAAAAATTGTTAAATCGTTAAACTACGCCCATTTTTAATCGTGAATTTTAATGATGTTCAGTTTTAAAAATACTCAGTTAAAAATTTTTAAACTTAACTCTTGTGCAAATGGGCATTAGTGACCCAAAAGCTAGTACTAAAAAAATTATGAACAAATTTGGCCCATGTCTCAAAAAGGTTCGCCATCCCTGATATAAAACATAGTTTTATGGTTTACAAATATTATACATTAATTTTTATTGTTATTATGGTAGAACACTATTTATCGATTAACACAGAATGCAAATTTTGTTTATCATGCTATCTCTTATTAATTAGTTAGCTTAATTTCGCTGACTTTTTGGTCTGAAACTTTTGTCCGCTACTGTACATCGTACACTCAATATCAGTATCGTTGAGGAGAGCTGTGTGTGTTTAATACAGAGAAAATGAGCAAGAAAAGGAAAATAACACCGGATATTTCAACTACATGTACGTTAAATAATACTGTAAAGTGGTTCACTGAGTTTCCCCAATTAACTTATACTCTTTGCTATTCAGTACTTTAAAGATAACAGTTCAAACTTTAAAACGACTAGCGGAACCACCGCCGATTTATACGAAAGTAAAAAGCCATTCATTGATTTCCTTGATATGACACGCAATGAAAACAACAAAAGTTCGAAAAACCAATGACTGACACACGCGCGCGCGTGCGACTTCGTGGGACATGGATAACTAACCAGGAAAAGGTCGATGAATTCACAAAACACTAAATCAACGTTCTCACACTTAATTATATACAATCTTCAGGAGCTACTACAGAAATAAATGCACCTTTATTATCACGAATCAAACAAAAAGAAATATGAAATGCTGATAATGAAATGATCAGGAATATCAAGAAATGTAAAACGCCATTATTTAATTTATATAATAAGCAGTCGAATATTAAAAGAGTTCCTAATCAAAACAATATGATTTTTTGCAACGATAAACAGTGCATTATTAAGACTAAATCATTTCCCTAGTGCTTGGAAGATTACAGGAATTATTATTCCAAAACTAGGAAAAGAATCAGATAAAGAATATCATACAGACTATCTTTACTGACAACAAAAGTATTTAAAACAATACTGTACCATAAAATGAAGAAAATAATATTATACAAGGTGGCTCAAAAGTCACTAAACCATTTATAATTTGAAGAATTTAATGAATTGTTTCAATTTAATCAGATTATTAAAATGTACTTCTTGGAAATTAATTATAATGGATTTCATGACTGAGTAACGAATAAAAATAATCGAACTTTGTCTACAAAATTAACGATCAATTGCGGTAACACAGACAATCATCTATAAAAACGATGCTTAACTTGTTCCAGCGGTTTCAATAACAGGGGGCTGTGGGTGATTTATCTCGTGCTGGGAGGCCACGTTCAGGCATTGAAGCGAAATATCGAAGAACATCTTCAACATCAATCCTAAGGCAATCCCATCAGCTTGAGCATATTTCTAACATCACTACAGAGGATTCAAAGACTACTGAATTTCTACTCATATAAAGTGCAGCTACTGTAAGATCTGAAGTCAGTAAATTATGGAATACGATTACAGTATGCTGTCCAGATCTAAGGATTGGCAAAGCAAGAAAATGCCAAGCGTAACAGAAGAAATTGTAGTACATACGGAAACCAGACGAGAAACCGCCCTAACCAGTTAATGGGAACATTATACAATGTCATGTAAATTCCAAAAGGATTCAAAACCAAAAGAACCTATAAATCTCATACATACAGTGGCTCCAAAAAGTATTCGTACACTATGTCACAAATAAATTCGTTTAACCCTGAAACTCTGAGGTCTGATAGAAGTATTTGATAAAACTTTGTGGGTATGTAGATCGTAATAGTATACGTATGAATTAATCTCTTCTTTTCATCTGAATGCCATTTTAAAGGGGTGAAACCAGCGTTGAAGTTTCTGAATTTTCTCTTATCTTTTAAAGATAACTTTGTAGTCGTACTTGCTGAAGCAAAACCTTTCAAATAGAAAATGTTTAATTTTTAATATCCTATTGCCCTGTCATAAAAATGGAACACAGAAAAGCTTGTATTCAAAGCGTGAACAATCACTGAAACTTTGAAATTTGTTATCACCCCTAAAAAGATATTTTGCCGCCAAAAAAATTGCTCCACGCAGGATACACCATGTTCTGTACACACATAAAGTTTCATTGAAATCAGAATTTCAGAAGTAGATGAATTTCCTTATAATACAGTGTACGAATACTTTTTGGAGCCACTGTACATGATAAACAGTGAACACGAGTGCAGTAACTTTCACAGAGAATTATTTGTCCCGTCAATACGAACAGACATTTTACGCGCAACGTATAAAATAATCTATCTACTAAATAGTTTTGTGGCAGGTTATACACAAATTAATATATTAATAAAAAATAATAACTAAATACAACAGTATAACATTATACTTGCTACAATCACGTCAAGATCACCACTGCAGGAGATTTATTTGACCATAAATCCCTACACTACTTTTCATATAAAATCACCACCTTTCATTTTATGCCATAGTTACACGATTCTCAGTATTTTTTATTTTCTTTCTTCAATATTATCTGCCAATGAAAGAATGAATTTTCTCAAGGGGCTCTTCTTTTCATCGTGGGAACATTAATTCGTGTTACTCTTACCTTAAAAATAACTCTAGAAAAATACAGTTCGTTTTTCTTCTATCGACACGTTACTCGAATGAATCAACGAGTTTCCGAATAAAAATACAATCTACTCGTTGGCCGATTAGTGGCTCTTAAATAGCATCTGTACAGAGTATAGACTATCTAAACTTTTTGGTTAGGTCCACGTGCGAGATTTCCAAAAATAGAACAAGCAAATAAAAAAGTAAAGCAGTATACCCATCCTTGAAAACACTTCCACCTATTTCTTCTGTTCTTCGTGTCAAATGAAAGTCGACGGCTAAACCAGTTCATTAAACAGTACCAAGATGAAGAGTTAAATGATCGCAGATGTTAATTATTAGACGATAACGGGTTTCCTCTCGAATAAGCTCACACTTGTTCAACTGAACTCTTCAGACTTGTCAATATACATATACTACACTTTCCACAAACAGTTCTTCAATTCTTGATCTTTTATTTTATATTTGATCGTCCTCGTCTAAAAATAGATAAACAAAAATTTTAAAAAATACAAATACAAATAATATGCATGTTATATTACAATATATTAATCTACTGATTATGACACAAGATAATTACCTTCACCTTCATCTTCACCTTCAACCAATCGCAAATCACTATCTTTCTGCTGAGGTTCTTTATCATAATCAACACCTTCGTACTGGTCATCACCAGCATCAGCATTACGTGCAGCACCAGCTTCCAAGCTACAAAGTTAATCAATTTTCAGTAAATAACCTTACATGGTAAACTAATTAACCATTAACGAACGAGCGCATTTTTCTAGAACAATGACCAGTATCGACGAATTTTTAAGAAATTAATTGCTTTATTTCCAGAGCGAGAAAAAGTGCATAATTAATATCGCTTTACTGGATTTTATGGAAATTTTCAATAATAATAAGTATACGAACAGATATATCTATACAAAAGGATACTGAAGTGAAAATTACAGAAAAATAATGGGAGTTGAATTAACGAACAGATGTATGTATTTTAGAATGTTAGAATCGGTTGTGAATTGTTATTAAAATGCTGGTATTAACAATGATAAACTATTTATTATCAATTAACACAAATTCTCAAAGAGTTGACCTTTGAGCAATACAAATGAATCGCGAGAAGTGCAGAAGTGCTTGCGAAGGCTGCTAGCTGCTAACTTTTTGACGTCCGTGTTCCGGCTGCTGCCGAAAAAGGGACGTAACGAAAAAATTCCAGAAACCTGGGAAGGGGCCAGGAAAATCCCTGAGACCACTCCGTTATGCCGGCCCGACGATTCCGCGCGGTGCCGGCAATAATGGTCAGTACGCTGATTTTATTGTCCCAAGTATAGGGACGGTTATACGTAACCTACAGTATGTAATATATAGATTTGTATACATTTATAAATTTATTTTTTATAGATTTACAATGTATTTGTATTCTTACACCGTATATCACGACAAGCAGAGTAAACAAGATGAAACACCCGCGAAGACAAAACAACCCCATATAAGACAAAGGCTGCAAACACGAAACACTTGGAACAGCCTCGAAATAAGCCCCACTCTTGATGACTGACTGTCGTGTCCACGAATGATTAGAATGCGACTGTCGTCCGCCGTGTGATCACTTTAGACTTTAGACGACTGTTTCTCCGAATGTGATGTTGTGAATGTACTCTTTGCGAATGAATGAATGAATAAACGAATGAATTCGATGTTGTGATTGTTTGTACGTTTGAAACGCGTTTGTATGTCTGTTATACGTTTATAGCGCGTTTTGTATGCTGTTGTACGTTCGTAGCGTGTTTTGTATGCGAAGTGCGTTTTTGTCTGTATGTTTCAAGCGCGTTTTGTATGTTTGTTGTACGTTCGTAGCGCGTTTTGTACGTGAAGTGGTTTTGTCTGTATGTTTGAAGCGCGTTTTATATGTCTGTTGTACGTTTGTAGTGCGTTTTATATGTGAAGCGCGGTTTTGTCTGTATGTTTGAAGCGCGTTTTGCATGTCTGTTGTACATTCGTAGCACGTTTTTTATGTGAAGCGCGGTTTTGTCTGTATGTTGTACATTCGTAGCGCGTTTTTTATGTGAAGCGCGATTTTGTCTGTATGTTTATAGCGCGTTTTGTATGTGAAACGCGGTTTTGTCTGTACGTCTCACGGTGCCGAAGTGACTCGGTTTTATATGGAGGAGTTCGACTGGTCACTCCTCCATACCTCAAGATGATACGCTAATCGGTTGAAGTCGAAAAATCAAGACTCCAATCAGCGTATGCCCTGAGTACCACCAACCCCCGTTCTTGTACCCTTAGCACGCGTTTCGAAAACGAGGGTAGGGCGAGCCATTCGGAGCGTTGAAGGTTTCCCGAATTTTGGCAACGAAGGAGAAATTTCCTCCGGGTCCGTGTACCTGTCGCATGTGGGTACTGGCTGGGCACCTTTCGGAAGTCCCTCATTTATGACACGCTCTTGGCTATTGAGGAATTACGGTGACTCGAAATTAAACTATTGTCTCTCTACGGACGTTAAGAGGGTTCGAAAAAAAAGACAAAAAGACTAAAACTGCTTAATCCTCAAAAATAGCATTACCGGCACGCTCGTGTCATAAATACCGATGGAAAACTTCCCGCAGCTGTTCCGTAGGACGGAACACTGACCACGAATATAAAAAGGAAGAGGACCAGACGAACATTATTATTCATTCTCATTACTGGACATAATTTTGATTGATTCCGAAGCATTAATTAATCAAGTTCATCTTTCATACTTTTAAATTTCAATATTAACTTTTCAATTGTATACCTTACAGTGGAATAAAATATAATTTTTTTTTTAAACCAGTAGTCGGTTCTTTGCCCGTAACAATATAAAATTATTTATAGTTTGTTTGAGTATGTTACTTCTCCCAACAATCCGCTATTGCCAATCGCCCTTAGTTTTAGCGTGCACAAGCACCGCGGAACCTAACAAGTTTCTTGAAATATCATGTCGTGCCGTTTGTATGGCGGTATTCAATTTTTTTTGAATATTTATGTAGTAATGTGATCGAGCGGATGCAAGGCTGGAAAAGTCGGAAGAGTACTTGAGTTGGGCGATTGTCGTGTGAACGAAGAATGTTTGGGCTCGAATGTTTCTAAGGCGTGAAAGATGAGAACTTGAGAAAACAGTGCGACTGAGAAATTCTGGGTAGTCGTGACCGAATGCGTAGAGTGAGAAAGGTTGACAATTAGAATGAAAGAAAACGAGTATTTGGAAGAATATATGACGGGGAGAATGCGAGCGCGGGGCAGAAAGTATTGGACGGTGAAGGCAGAAAGTATTGGACGGTGAAGTGAGAAGCTAAGTAGCCAGCGTAGAGCGAAGAACTGTGTAGTTTACGAAGCATAAGCGTAGTTTGTTATTTTGTGTCGTTTTAGTTTCATTAAATACACGTATATTTATTATTTTATTCACTCTTCTTTCTTTCCTTTTTTCATTTATAACCTTTCCTATATTTATAATGTCGAGAATATGAGGGTATTCGTTCGCTAAGGGTTAATATTTTATAAAACGTAAGCGGTACATACCCAGGAAGTCGAATGTGATTCAATTCTTCTCCAATTTCTTGAACACCTGGACCAACGTTGAACCAACCATTTTCTCTTCTATCCGAAAGTTGATCGCCGACTCTTCTAGCTGGGATAGCTGGAAACGGAGGGTCAAAATTTCTGTTCTCAATCTCTTGTTCCTTACTGTCCATATTATTCTTTTGTTCGGGTTCTTCCTTTTTTCTGGCTACTTCATCTCGTTTTTCTTCGTGATTCCCCAACTTCTGATCAATTATTATTGGGATAGGTGGTACTCCGACCGGAAGTTTGGTCTTTGAAACCGGTTTCGCGATCGGAATTGTTTTATCCACGAACGTAGACGCCAAATTACCGTTGCTTGCTGACGTCGAAATCTCTAGCTTCATTGCTGGAATTGATTTCATTGAACTGGTCACCAAGGTACTCTGAAAAAAATAATTTTGTGATTCTTTTTGTACGTTTAATTTAAGAAGAAACAGTTATTATTAAGAATGTCTTGCTTAGTTTGAAAGTATACATAATTATTATTGATAATATCGTATGTATACTAAACAATTATTTAAGAAGAATGCGGTTCCAGGACACTTTAGAAGTTTTGAGTGTATCCTTAATCTTGAAGCAACACATCTTCGAGTTGCTCGTTGTTCCTAAACATTTTTACATTTGCAAACTATCACTCGTCAAACGCTCCGTGATTATGTGTCTCTGTACCACATTAACCATCATTAGACACGCACTATTTGCAGGCCATGTCGACGCTGCAAAAATTCCTTTCGCTCTAAATCTTTGGAATAAATCTATCGAACGCGAAACAGTGTCGCGCTATCCGCCTTCAATTTCATTAAAAATACGCTGCCGCTAACATATAATTGAATTAATTGTCTTTTAGATATTATATTTTTAACGATATAACTCTAATAAAACATACTAAGAATAATTTACGCATTTATTCTTATTTTTTTATTTTAATGTATATAAGCAACTAAACTGTAACATTCAGATTTCTGTGTTTCTCACAATGCCTGATACAGTACAGATATCATTTTCTACCTCTACTGTGTATTCTCTTCTCTCATACTCTCATGCATTCTAATATAGCATATTTAAGTGAAAATTAATAGTTTGCGAATTACTTGAACAGTTTTTACTTTTTACAAGTTAAATTTCTGTTAAAAAGCACCATAATTTTAATTACGATAATTTTACAGTTATTCAAAGGAATTAAGCAAGCAAAATATTTGAAAGATATTAAACTATTTTGGTGAAGAAGCGACGAATCACAGAATATAGTATGTTTTGTAAAATGCACTTACCTGCTACAGATTTTATAGATAAAAAGGTGTTTGTTCTGTTTCCTCGAAGTTACAAAAGCGTGTGATTAAAAAAAATGTTGCATAAAGCATGCTCCTTTTTAACAAGAAAAACCATCTGATAAAAAAGAAATCACTAAAAGAGTGAAACCTTTCAAATTATTTTTATGTTAATTTTTGGAAATTATAAACTCTCATTTTTCTAAAAACAAGATTCAGGAAACATTTTACAATACAAAATATTGAAATTTCGACTTGTTCTTGTTATTTCATGTAAACTTTATTTGAAATGTCAACAAGTTCAATCATTTTCTTAAAAGACTAAAAGCGACAGTAAACAAGAATAAATTACTACGAAGCAATTTTAAACTTTAACTGAAAAAAGCAGAATCCCAAAATACATATTAAATCAGGGTTTCTATACTCTAATTAGAGGAGTTTTAAATAATAATTTTATTTAATAAGTTTATTAAAACAGGAAAGCTGTTGTAAAAATAAAAGTAAAAGCTTAAGAAGATAAAATTCTTTAAAAACTAACGAAAGGGTTCCTTTTAAAAAATATTGTTTAAGTAGACTACTGTGTTGTTAAAAAAAAAGAATAAAAAGAATCTATTAAAAAGATTCGATCCAGCTCACCGAAAATTCTACTGTTTAATTGCTCGAACCTGTTTGAAAAATTAAAGAACTTCAAACAAATTTGCAGTAAATTGGTAACAAGGAAGCAGATCAGTTTAGTTAGGTTTATGCTAGGGTGCCAGAAAAAATGCAAGCAGATCAAAATAATAACGATTTATTAATGGACTGATTAATACGATTATACAGGCACATTCAATATAACTTGCAAGCTACACGTAAGCGGCTGATTTTTTCTTCGATCATTTCCAAAGAATAACTCAAAATCGTTTACCTTCCATTTATTTTAGGCTGTCAATTAATTAAAATGTTTCTTAAGATGAAATGCGCAATTACACTTCGAGCGAAGAGAGTAAAACTTAAGCTGAAAAACATCAGTTACACGTAAATGTAATAAATATTGAATGTAAACTATCTAATGTGCTAGATTTTACAGATACTAATTGCTAGATATAACGATACAAATTAAAAAGATTCGATATTTACAGAATAATTAAAAGGTTCCAGCTTTAACAGAAGTCGAATATTTATTTTTTTGTTACATAATACATTTAAGATATTGCAGTTAAAATGCTTCCATTAAAAAATATTGCTAGAAATAAATGTTAATTTGCAATGCACTCCTGGTTATTATATGTAGATACAAACAATCTTTATACTGTTAAGCAAGTATACGTATTTTGACGATTGCCCCAGTTTAGAATAAAAAAATAAACGTTCCACGTAAAAAATCACAGTTTCTTCTTAATACTACACATGCAGTTCCGTTGTTTATCGTGTTATTTTACGACCGAAGTAATACTTCTATTCTTTTCATTTGTTTGTTTCCTCTATTTCAAGTCAGAGGATACTTATAGTAAACGTTGTATTAATATTAATTACAAATAAATAGAAAAAGGAAGAAAGAATTACGAAGTAACTTTCCTAATATTATCAGTTTAATGATCAAATTGTCGCGTCATGCAACGTTTTCCATATACTCTATACATAATGTATCACATTACCGTACAACCTTTTAACGTTCTACTTCTTAACGTAATACAGTACTCTCTGCTTAATAGACGCAGCTATCCCTGCTTAATACATAAGAAATGAACCCTGCCTATTTTTACGTTGTTTCTAAATCAGCATCTAATTCGTAATCGGCAATACCTATGGCAAGAAATAAGTCATGAAAATAAGAAAAATAAAATTTCTATATCTTTCACATAAAAATTGCAAGATTATTTTAATCAAATATCTAAAGTTTTCCAAGTGGAAATAATGCTATATAAGATCATATTTGTGTGAATTTGAGTTACATAGATAGAACTTGATTAAGAAACCGAGTATTAAATAACTAAGGGTATAAAATGTAGGTATAAGTTATTATACTTATATATATGTAATATAAGTTGGTGTAACATATATTATAAATATAAATACACACGGACATTGTACTAAAATAATCAATAAAAATAATAAGAAATAACTAATAAAACTGACAACAAATGATATTATTAAATATATAATATAAAGTAATTATATTATAAAATAAATAATATTATTCCTTGTTATAATAATTTTACGTGTGCAATTGAACAAATGATGGCTCTGTTTCAACACACATGCTTGATTTACAAAACACACAATACTCAAATTGTTCTCCCTATTTCACTCGCATCCAATATTTATCACTCTTGTCTCTGGTGCACTTGTGAACCGAACTAACAGTAAGATAATAACCAGCAATTCCTAGAATGCTACTACCCGTGATATCAAACACGGCGCGACGTACGTCTATTAATCAAAGATTACTGTACTTTCTATGAATATTCTCTGTGAAATTTTGCAAGTACATTTTGTCTCAAACCACCACTATTATATCTCTAATGTTTTACTAAGGACTGCATAGGGAAAAATGTTCTGCCAATCACTTTTAAATGTTTCAAATTAACTACAGAAGTTATTAGTCTACTACATCCAACGAAAACCATGCAAATCGCAAAAAAAACATGTAAATATTACCAAAAAGATTATACTACAAAAATCATCCAAGAAATTAACCAGAATGTTTTAAGTAACAACGTCTTATAATTACATAAACAGTTACGTATTTCTCATTCAATCTCGTATCTCGAAGAGCATTGTGTTATCCAGCAATATAATATTTTTCTCTTGGAAAAAATATAAAATAGGCAGTTAGTGTTACCCTAATTAACGATGCGCTTAACCGTTTGCGTACCACGGGCCACTTTCGCGCCCTTCAGATTTCGTGTCGAGAAAACTCAGGGCATTTAACTGACCTAGGCAACTGACGGCGCGCTCACATAATATAAAATAATATATACGGGGTGTACGCGCTACGTTTTGTCATCATTTCTTAGGCATTTCCAATAGCGCAATTAAAAAATGTTTCAGACAAATGTATTTTAGATGATCTACATGTTCCCATATTCCTAAATCTCAAAACATGCTTCTTACGTAAAAAAGTCAATGTGACCTTGACCTTTTTAAATGTCATTATATATTTCTGATGTCACAGAATTATTGCTGACGTCGAGACGAATTCAACCGCGTATTATACTATGACCTTAAAATGACCTTAAACTTGAAAATTTTGTAGAAACTTAATTCTAATCATGAGTAATTTCTTACAAAAAAATTTAATTACATCAGATGTTCGTACTGCAATCCATTTTTGATGATACAGAGCTCTGCTCTTTGTATTGGACTTTTCGTTGTCGCTGTAATTAAGGCGTCTCGGTTTATGTCATTACAAGCAATTTTTATGCGATTCTGAAGTTCTTTTCCACATTCATTAAAAATAGATAGCATATCACACCTTTCTGTATTTGAAAACTTACTCATTCTAAAAGATTAAATCGCAATACGCTAAGCTAACCCGAAGCAATACTACCAATGAGCTGATTAGATTGATGACTGTGAAGCGTACATACATAATATGGGAAGCAATGAAAGTAAACAAAGACGGTGTAACTATAGCGATAACGAAGAGTTTAATACACTGTTGAATTCGTCTTGACATCAGGAACAATCTCATAATATTAGAAACATATGGTGCTATTTAAGAAAGTCAAGGTAACCTTGACCTTTTACGTAAAAAGCATTTTCTGAGATTTCAAGATTCGGGAACATATAGATCATTCAACACTAAAAACCATTTGTCCAAAACATTTTTTAATTGCACTACCGGAAATGCCTAAAAAATGGTGACAAAACTTAGCACGTACACCCTGTATAATAGTATTGCATAAAATAATAAGTTACAAATTAAAAATATGAAAAATTTGAAAAACAAATAATATTTCGACACATAATCGAAAGAGCATTCACGCGCTCCATGGCGTTTTTCGACCGTGTTTTTTGAAAACCCTCTGGTACGCAAACGGTTAAGGATTTATTCTACATCACAAATCTCGCTCTCTTTTTAACCACTTGCGGTGGAAAGAAATTCACGGTTGCGCGTGCCAGAACAGTCGAGTGTAAATCGCTGCGAGGTCAGTTTACGCTGCGTTCGACCTGTTCTAGTAGAGAATGTAAAGACGCATCAACTGATGATAATATCACATATCTATGAATACTAAATTCATTTATTAATGATTTTGCAGAGTGTAATATTTTTCAAAACAGCTTAGAATGTGTAACGCTACAAGACATTTCTTATGCCGCGTCCACACTGCTGTTCGCGAACAACTCGCGAACAGTTCGCGAGCTGTGCTCGCCAGCAGTGTGGACACTTTCGCGAACAGCGAGCAGCGAGCAGCGAACTCCTCAGCGAACAGCGAACAGTGTTTGTAACACAGTATGTGGCAAAAGCTAATAGCGAACTGCCCATGAATTCAGAGCGAACAAGCTTGTAACTGTTCGCGAGCTCCAGTCTGGATATGCTGCGTTTTCCGTTGGCGAACAGCTCGCGTACCGCACGCGAGCAATTCGTGTGCTGCTCGCGAGCTGCTCGCGAACTGTTCTCTTCTATGTGGACGCGGCTTTACACACGTCGCTGGCGTTTCTGTAACAAAAGCACCTCGACGCCTTTCCATCGCAGGTGGTTAAATCAAGACAGAGGTACTTTTCTTTTTAACATTTAAAGGATGAGCCACGTAGATTTACGTTTTTGCTTGAATTTTTATTAAACTCCGTTAGTTTCTTATTTTTATGAGCATTGGGTTCTTTTTCTCGTTACCATTAATTGTAGTATTATCTGTCTGTGAAACTTACTGCACAGTATAGCTTTTTAGGTAGTATTTCTTAGTAATTTCGTAACCGTGAAAATGGTAAACACGAAAGACTGTTCTGTAAAACATGAGGAAATCTATGGGGAAATTTATGCAGATAAATTATCCGTGTGAGTGTTGATTTTACGTCTATGAGAAGGAAAGTGAATTTGTTGTATGTGATTGTTCGTGATGTATATGTTCTAAAGTGAGTGTTGTGTGTATAAAGATTTTCTGGAGTCAAAATGAGTCAGTAGAAATGAGAGAGTCAGAAGAGCAATTTGAAAAGAGCACATCAGAGAGAACGAGTCATAAAGAATAAAAAAAAAGAGTAAGTAAGATAAGAGAGAAAAAGAGTAAAAGAAACTGATTGTAAACATCAAATATATCTTCAGATTAAATATATATTGTTCTCTGTTAAATTACAAAATCAACAAAAGATGTTATTTATCCCATTCTACCCACAATTCGATGTAGGAAGTAATAACGAATCAGAGAACTATGATGAAGAAAATGATATTTCTAGCGATAACAGGGACAATTAACACTTTACCGACCGCATAACTTATTGCATACGTACTCCCAATCGGCTTATTTTAGTGCAAATGCATCGCTAATGAATTGATTACAATGATTTTCTTCACGTAACTGATAGTTTAATATCTCTTTACAGTATACATACGATATTGCTCGAAATAGTTACCTTCGTATAAGCAAACATTACAAAATTTACAGACTAATTGTGAGCATGTAAAAGCCGATTAATAGGCTTCCGGTCGGTAAAGTGTTAAGCAAATTGTTGGGTGAGAATAGAAAAAATATTCTCAAAAGTCTTGCAAAGTCGGCAGCACAAACCAAAAAAGAAACGAAGCAAGATATATATCTAGGGTCGTATTTTCGTGACGTGGCGTGCAAGTCGCGGTGGAGCGCCACCGGAAGATCGCGGGGCGCGAGCTCGATCGTCAGATGTGTGCGAGCGATCGGTTCGGCAGCGAGTCATCCGGTTTCGTAGAGAAAAGAGCGAGTCAGCGATTCGAGTTCTTTTCGTTTTTCAATAAAAGTTCTTACTGTTAATCGAGTATCCAAAAATATCAAGTATAGCTCCAAAAAGTATTCGTACACTGTATTATAAGGAAACTTGTCTACTTCTGAAATTCTGATTTCAATGAAACTTTATGCGTGTACAGAGCATGGTGTGTCCTTCGTGGAGCAATTTTTATGGCGGCAAAATATCTTTTAATGGGGCTGATAACGAATCTCAAAGTTTCAGCAATTTTTCACGCTTTGAATACAAGCTTTTCTGTGTTCTTTCTTTATGGCAGGGCGATAAGGTATTAAAAATTAAACATTTTCTATTTGAAAGGTTTTGCTTCATCAAGTACCATTATAAAGTTATCTTTAAAAAAATGAGAGAAAACTCAGAAACTTCAACGCTGGTTTCACCCCTTTAAAATGGCATTCAGATGAAAAGAAGAGATTAATTCATACGTATACTATTACGATCTACATATCCACAAAGTTTTATCAAATACTTCTATCAGACTCAGAATTTCGGGGTTAAACGAATTTATTTGTCACATAGTGTACGAATACTTTTTGGAGCCACTGTATATCTTCGCGGACCCCATCCTCCTTCCACAAAGAACAAGGAGGGTGAAAATAAGAAAAACACGTAGAGAAAACGATAATTGATCCTCTACATATGTGTATGTCAATTCTGTCAAGTTCCTTTTCAAAAGGATGAATGTTTTAGAAAATATCACACTCTTAAGAAATACTAGACATGTAAATAAATAACTTCGTACAATTTTATCAAAAATAGTGTTTATTTAATAAAACTGTAACGCTTTAAAATACATTTTTGTTTAATTCCCTTAAAAAATTCCCGGAAATCGAGAAAGACCGAGAAAAAGCAACCCGTCCGTTAAGTGTTAAAATGCACTCAATCATTTGATTACGCACATAACGGTGTCAAAGTTTATGTGTAATGCCTGAAATGTGTTTTTGCATACAAGTACAAGTGTACATGTTCGTGGGATAATAATGTAGTATCGTAGTTCTAAGGACCAGAAAAGTCAAAGTATGTCTCGAAAGCCAGAGATGGGTTGGCAATGTTTTGCGAGCGCAGGGTGGGAAAAGGGAAGGCCTATAAGGCTTTTCTCGAAGAAGAAAAAGATCAGTGTTGAATAGAAAACCGAGTTGTGTAGTTGTACAAAGAGTTGAGATTTAAACATAGAGTTGCGTGGCAAAGTTGGATTATTAAATTACTGTGTACTGTATACTTTCGCTATCAAATCATATTAATAATGATAATAATTGTAAGAGATAATAGTGGAATATGTAAAGTAGTCTAATCGTGACATCTCTAATTCGGCAAAAGTATTATTTGTGTTGTGTGCCCTCTATACATACATATAGTACCCTTTACAGGGTGTTCGGACGAAGTTGGGAGAAAATTGAAGGGGTAATTCTATGCAACATTCTGAGATGAAAATCTAGAGTAACAATATTGCGTTTGACGCTTTGTATATTAGTTACAAGCAACTAAAGAACGGGCTATTTTACGCCTGAGAGCAGGCAAACGAGGCAACACGGTAGGTAACGTCAATGACTACGCAGTGATGCTTAGTCATAACTACATGCATTTCTTTAGCTGTTCAGAGGTAAGCCATATTTATTAGTCATTGATGTTACCTACCGTGTAGCTCCATTTGCCTTATCTCAGACGTAAAATAGCCCGTTTTTTAAATTGCTTATAACTAATAAAGAAAGCGTCAAACGCAATATTTTTACTCTCGATTTTTCGTCTTAGAATGATGCATAGAGTTACCCCTTCGATTTTCTCCTAGCTTCGTCCGAACACCCTCTATATTGTAACATGCTCAATTGTTATTAGAGCAGCAGTCGTGTAGTAAAGAAGCGAACAGTGAAAGTGCAAATATACAGATAGATTTTCACTGCCTATTCAATTATATTTAATCACGCAATTTCAAATATAACTCCAATAATAATAATAATAATAATAATCTGAAAACTTCTTTTTAGAATAATGTAAAAACATTCTTAGTTTATCGTTGAATCAAACATTATAACTGTTCGAAAGAACCGCGTAAAGAAATCAAATACGCTACTTGTTATTTTCTATTCAAATTCTGTTCGTAGTAACGAAAGTTAGTCAGTTTATTGTAGTACAATGTTAGAGAAAGTTTTATGTAAAGCGTCAAAATAACTTATTAACCCCTTAATGCACTGATTTTTTTAAAAAAACCGGCCAAAAAAAATCAATTTCTTTTAATGTAAAAAAACAATTTAGAACGCTGTATTGACAAGAAAATTAAAAAAAATACAAAAATAATCAAAATTTTTATTGTATTGTAAATTTTATTGTCGCTCGAATTATCTCGAGTATGCACAGTTTGGCCAGTTTAGCGCGCTCGAGTTAATTCGAGCGTGCACATTAAGGGGTTAAACCTGTTAAGCCTTCGCGGACGAGAGACGACAGTCTGTGTTTATGTTAGATTTCGTTACCTCCAACCGATCGTCATACTATTGACAAATTATCACAATGCAGAAATGAGTACCCTTGAACGAATACTCCGACATGGTATTCAAAGTGTGGTTAGTAATCCCAATGCTGTCATAAATTATACCAAATTCATGGGCGGCGTTGATCTGGCAGATCAGTATTGTTCGACGTACTGCTTTACAAGAAGGTCCCTGAAGTAGTGACGCAAATTATTTTTTTGGAGATTGGAAATTTGTTTAATTAATTCGTACATTCTCTACACATAAGTAAAAAGGCAGAGAAACGAACAGCTACTAACACATTTGCATTTTTGAAAAATTTTGGTAAACAAATTGAGAGGAAATTTTCGACAACCACGAGATCGAGCTTCAAAATCGACCTTCAACTATGACAAAATTCGTCTGTAATTCTTACTAGCACAAAGAAGGATCGTAAAGTTTGTCCAAGTCGAAACAAATCAGGTGGAAGGCATGAGAAGAATTATCATATGAAACGAAACTACAGATCATAATTTTTGTAAAGTTATATTTTTAAAGGTGTAAACATAGATAAACTATAAAAATATAACGTTTTTGTAAGATAATTTAATTGCACCATGTAAGTCACTTGATATATAATATTTGCAAAAATCGCCTCGTCCTGCTACCTAACCCGGTCGAAAATGTCGTCCGCAAAGGGTTAATTGCTACAAGCCATGTGCGGGTATTTTTTCAATCTGTTACGAAAAAACCTTGCACCTTTTATAACAACAATAAAATTTATTGATATTTATCCGCACTTATAACTCTGTTTATTCTATTATGTAAACTTCGATGCTACAACGTTCTTCCTTCGCTCACAGCATAAAAATACGTACTTATCGTATTTTTCTATAACATTTCTTAGATATAATAATCAACGAAACGTTAAGGGAGATCATCTTATCAACAAATCAACTAAAACCAGGTAAATCAATGGACATATAACACAAAAAATGGCAGTAGTTCTCGCACACAAAAACATACTACGATTGCATATCAAAATGCGTCAAATGCGGCGAAAAACATGACTCAAAAACGTGCGAACAGTCAAAAGACGAACCAGCAAAATGTGTCAACTGCGGGGAAGGCCACCCTGCCAACAATAAAGGCTGCTTGGTATACAAGGAACTACGAAAACAAACAATGCAAAATACGAAATCTTCAGGGTAAAATAGATGATTTAGTACGTTTGTCGGTAATAAAATTTTATACATCCAAAACACTACCACAAACGCAATAAAATTAAGAATCAGCGAGGTTTTACTATTTTGTTCACAATAATCCTGAGTATACTTCGAAGAAAACCAGAGAATGATTATTATGAAATGCTGGGGAAACGATTGCTACACCATCTCAATCACTAGAGTAACAACTGATGCGTTAGACATTTCTTTCTTGCAGATTTGAATTCAATACTCAAAAATCTATAAGAAATTACTTTCCATTCTCAAAAATCAAAACCCCTTTAGCACCTTTTTATACCTGTGCTATCATTTTGTTCGTGGTATTTTAACCATTTTCTCAGCTAGATACCAAAGGTATCTTATTCTAGAACCATAATCCATTCCATTCATTAAACCTGAAAAATTCTATATACCTACGTCACCTTAACACTTTGCCGTCCAGCCCGTTTGTAACCATTTCTTCGCTTGACGCCGACAGAACTGATCGTGTTACTTCGCTTGTCGCCGGCTGTTTTTGGGGAGATTGGGAAATGATAAATTTCAAGTTTTACTAATCTCATCGGTAGTTCTCACGAGTTTTCAATCAAAATTCAATTCAAAAAATGTACATATGTAAATAAATGTAAAATTTCTTTGTTTCATATATTTGTTTATTTACATTTTCTTTGGTACTTATTTAGTATTTCTCTTTTAAATGATACGAAGCAAAACAATCACCAACATGCAATGCAACTCCACACGACCTGCATATCAAATTTGTTGTTTTTCTTTTCTTGTTTTTGGTACATACAACGCAACTTCTTCGTTTTCGTTTATTGCTTTCGGAAATGAATACTAACTGGTGACGTATATAACTTATTCCATTTAAGTAAATTAGCAACAAAACCCCACAGATCATCAACGGAATGCAAACGATACTAATGTGCTGTCGTCGGCCACTTCTTTACGCGAAACACCACTGTGGTGTCGCCGGCGGTCGAGCGATACTTTGCGAACAACACCACTGTGGTGTCGCCGGACGGCATAGTGTTAAAATTAAGGATAGCTGATAGGTGGAACGGTTCGCAACGGAGTTACGTAGTATTGTACGTCGAATGTATGTGTGAAGTCATAGCGTGAACAAGAGCGATCAGTGAGCGACAGAACGTGCGATATACACTGAGGAGCATAACTATAGCACCATCCCCATTTTGAGTGTTTCGGACTTATGAGCGGGGAATTCAAAAATATCAAACATATGAGGTGAAAGGATATGGTAAATAATAAGTTTAGTGTAAATATCTGTTACAATTCATATTGGCGAGATTTGCGAAAAGAACCGCGGTTCTTTTCAAAAAGGAATTTCGGTGATTGTAGTATGATGGTTTGTGGGGCATTTTGCATAAATGGCATGTTGAAACTGAGTTTTCCATCAAACCGGATGAACAGTACAGAATACATCAGCATACTACAAAATAATTTATTGCCGTTTATTAATGAAAATAATACAATGAAATGGACGTTCCAACAAGATACCGCGGCCATACACACCAGTTGCAGAACGATGGCATGGTTTCAAGAAAACGGGATTAATGTTCTCAAATGGCCAGTGTGTTCTCTTGACCAAAATCCAATGGAAAACATCTGGAGCATAATTGTAAGGAAGGCTTATACAGAAAATCGACAATTTCAAAACGTCGTAGAACTGAAAAATGAGATAATTGCGGTCAACAATGAAATCCGCGAGGAATCTTTTCAAAAGCTGACTGAGAGTATGTCAAATCGCATTTTTCAGGTTATAACAAAAAGAGGTGGACCTACAAATTATTAATTGTATTTTTAATCAATTGTTCTTTTCTGTTTGTAATTAATCATTGTATCTTTAACACGTATACGCCCCACGTTCTTTTTATGGTTGACACAAACATGCTTTTTGTGGTATAATATACAATATTTCAGTAATTTAAAACCATAAATTTAAAAGAAAGGCATATCTCTTTGTAAATTTAAACCAGAAACGCGATCATTTTTGTTTTATTTGACAAAATATTGTTAAAAATATGCCTTTTTTTAAAGGCTTTTTTCTGGCGTAGGAGGAAATTTTAGCATGGGGCGTATACGCGGCAGGGAACGTGTTAATGATATGGTGCTATAGTTGTGCAACGATACAAAAATCAGTTTATATGAATACATCGTTTGTATCGACAGAAAATTACAATAAAACTTTTCTGACGTTTACTGTTTATCATACCCTTTCACCTTATATAATCGATTTTTTTGCATTCCTATCCAAAAGTCCGAAATACTCAAAAAGGGGGGTGGTGCTATAGTTATGCTCCTCAGTGTAGAGTGCTAATCATAGAATGAGAGATAGAGTATTATAGAGTAGATAGAGCATTGTAGAGTATATTTATATAGATTAGATAATATTATAAAATTATTATATTAACGTTTATAACTTTAAGTTCAGTGTATCGTACATAGTATGTATTTATACATATATGTATAATAGATCAGTTAGCATCAATAGCCCATACGTACTATCTTTTTGTTCGAGAGTGTATGCCAACGAACCTGTGATGTATATCGGCAACTGTTTTACGTATTACCACATTCCATTAGGAACATATAAGATAAAGAAATTTTTATTTTTTTATTTTAAATATACTCGTTAATATCTTAATTTTAAGCAAATATCGACCACCGATAGTTCGCGCGACGAGCGCCACAAATTGATTCTGAATCAGTAACGCTCGAACAATTATAATGTGTGGATGCGTAGTGATTATATTGTATTATTCAAGTTTGTACCTTAACAATAAATTATATCTTTCTTCCGAGTAGTGGGGCGAGATTTATTATTAATTAATATCCACGATTAACGTTAATAATATCATAATAACCTTCGTTAATAACCAAACGACATGAGAATAAATTACTTGATTCCGAAATTAAGTTATTTAATATGACACGATTCCTATTTGCACATTTTACTAAAAAGATGCCGCTGAGTTTCTGGTACCTAATCTGCGAGATAGCTTGAAGTGCGAAGGGATAAATTTTCACAAACCATTAACCGTAGCATAGGATTTAATATTTATTAGTGTTTTTTATCACCCGCCTCTCGCCACAACAATTGGAACGCTTTGGCGGTCATTATGCACAACCTACAAACTTGTATTCTCCATTTTCTTCTGAAATATATTCACCATGTTTTCTCCGTGTCATGGATGTGCTACCATGTGTATTGTTATTTAAAACCTTATGTTTTCAATATTATAAACAATAAATATGTTAACCCATATCCAACAGAAATGCACTGAAGGGAATTTTGGAAAATGAAGCATTATAAATAAAGGAAAACCAATCTTAATAAATGTATTAAGAAAGTAAGTTAAGACTAGTGTAGTATCATAGTTTAGCTGTAGATTTTAAGAAAAAGTGGGGGGTGGATAGCGAGAGTCCAGGCCCGCTACGGAAATCGTTGGCGATGCGCGAGGCCCTCGGAATATGCCCAAATATGGTCATGTTTTTGAAACATGCCCAAATATGATCGTACTCGAAGGATTTTTCTAAGATGCATGATAGCAGAAAGGCCAGCAAGGATTTTCCTCTGGCAAAAAACAGTAGAGTTGGACGAAGCGTTGAAGAGTCTAGAATTATATAAAGAGTTGAAAAGGATGTCGAGTTGAAGTTATACACAGCATTCTAACTGTTGGTCCACGTGTTTCTGGTGCAATTTAGTGCCTTTATTGAAGCATTGGATCTCTTTGTTTCTTTCTTTTGTTTTCTTATCTATGTATGTGTAATGTTCTTTCCGTTCTGCGCATATCCATTTTCATTTATGTGTTTTAATGTATCTTTTTATTTTATTAATTAAATATCATTTTGTACTAAATACTCAAATATTGTTATGCTGAATTTAAACCTAAACCGGACTCGCGTTATGTAAATAACAGTAACCCTTTTCCATCCTTAATCGATAATAAACAATATTATTTTAATAACACTGTAGCAAACAAGGGGAAAAACACGAACGTTACAATGAGATGATTCGTGCGGCGTAGAGCGATCGTGATGGTGATAGAGTGCGAATGGAGACTTTCCTTGCGCTATATCAACGAAATTCATCCCCATTTATGCAAAACGGTCACGGAAAATTTCAACAAAAGATTGCGCATGTGCCAGCAGAGCCGTGAAGGCCATTTACCCTACATGCTATTCCGTATATAACCTCATACCATATATTTTATGAATCAATAAAAAATTTACAATTTTTAACTATAAACCTGTGTTTTCTATTAAAATTACTTCTTGCGTGAATTTTGGGACACCCTTTAACGCTAGATTTACCAGACCAATTAAAATGACTGGTTTTGAAATTTCAATTAAAAATTCCTATTACATATAACATTTTCTTTCCAAAATGATATCATGACTTTTGTAACCATAACTAGAGAATCAGTTTTATGAACTTTATATTATATTATTTTATATGTATTCGTAACAAATATATTTTTTGTTATTGATACTTATACAAGTACCAGTCAAAATGACTGGTGCATATTTCTGTGTGATGAAATGACACTGAGACAGCTACAACAATTAATAAATATTGCAACGATTTTTCGGGAAAGAATATATGATTCCGGGAAAGTCATAATTCTGATGCAGTACTGTAGCAGCCGTTGGAATTGTATATTTATTTAGAGTTTTGGGCCGCACATAAGGTTCTCCTTGAGTCCCAGACACTTGGCTATCTGTAAATGCGAACTCGATGCTCGGAGTTTCTAAGTGTCTTGGTTGTGCTCGGTCAAGTCGATTTTGGGCGAATTGATTGAGTTTCGGCCCGTAAATTTCTAGCACTGGCCCTCTCAAGTGTTCGTCACACCTTGGGATATCTCTGCTGATTTCCAGTGGAAGGTATTGTTCAAGAGACTTTACGCGCACTTTAGTGGGACCCTGACGTTGTATATACAGGGTGTTCGGACGAAGCTAGGAGAAAATTGAAGGGGTAACTCTATGCATCATTCTAAGACGAAAATCAAGAGTAACAATATTTCGTTTGGCGCTTTGTTTATTAATTATAAGCAATTTAAAAAACAGGCTATTTTACGCCTGAGATCAGGCAACCGGAGTAACACGGTAGGTAACATCAATGACTACTGAATATGCCTTACATCTGTAGAGGTGCCAAATTTACTATACAGTGAAAGAATGGATGAGAATGAGTGTGAGTGTGTGTGGCGTTCGTCACTTGTTCGTCGCAAATGTTCGGTCCTAGCATGTAGCGCAGGTGTATGGAAAGGGCCTTCTCGAATGTTCGATGACGGTTTATCCTAATGTGTAAAAAGGAGGCCTTCACGAACATTCGATGTTGGCAAACCCCCACCACCTGCCCTAACGCATATAAAAGGAGATGCATGCCCACCGGGCAACATTCAACGATGTAAGTATCTGCGATTCAAGATTTCGACGATTATAAGTACATTCAAATTATCCTCTTACTATAAGTCTGCACCCAGCTTTCCTACACATCTAAACAACTATAGAAATGCACGTAGTTACGACTGAGCATCACTGTGTAGTCATTGACCTTTACCTACCGTGTTGCCGTGTTGCCGTGTTGCCGCGTTTGCCTGCTCTCAGGCGTAAAATAGCCAGTTTTTTTAGTTGCTTATAACTAATAAACAAAGCGTTAAACGCAATATCGTTATTCTTGATTTTCGTCTTAGAATGATGCATAGAGTTACCCCTTTAATTTTTCCCAGCTTCGTCCGAACACGCTGTATATACAACGTCGTGGGTGCCACGGGGAACATAGTTTTCACAAAAACAGAACAGAATCGCGTCAGCAGAGTTGCGGTCAGCCATAGTTACAAGTAATTGTTGCGAGCGTAATCGTGTGTGTGTTCTTGTAATAAAAATCATTATCGCACCGGTAATAAATTCGGTTAGCAAAAAGCAGTGACTTCCTACAGCTTTTAGTGTAGAGAGTAATATATTTTCATTCGTTCGTTGAATTTTGAGGCGTCGGCTGTGAAATTTTGTTATGGCACTGGTATGAAAATTGATGTGGATATTGAAATATTCAAAAATAGATTCTTCGGTAAGAAAACTAAATACAGAGAGAGATTCTATCCTATTATTAATTTCAACTTATTTTTATAGTTATCGTCAGCCCTGAAAATGGCAAAACGAATGAACCCTGCGTATTTGGAAAATGTAACTAGTGCTCCGTCCTACAGAACAGCAGCGAGAACTTAATTTGGTAGATTTAAAACATGAGCATGTCGGTACTGCTATTTTTGAAGATTAAGAAGTTTTAGCCCTTTTTCCCTTTTCTCAAACCCTCTTAACCCTTTCCTTACCGCAGTCCGTTCCGCCGAAGTGACGCTACTGAGCCGGGCATTGCGCCACGAAGTGTGCACATTGCATGACGGTAAGCTGATGTTCGAATTTTCTCATTTAGGTGTTACAAATTTAAAGATTTTGTGGTATCGCTAACATGTTTTTGACTGAAGGCGTATTCAATAACAAAATTGATTGCACTCTAAGAGGAATCAATAACAATGCAATATAAGGAACGGTAAATGAATGCCGGCTAAATCCGGCGCTGATAACGAAAGGGTTAACGCGTTGAATGCCACGACAGTTTTACAGGGTTTGCCCGTGGCGCCACGATGGCTTTTCTATTATACGATACATACACTGTTGAAATATTACCTACAACAAATAAGTGTAACTACTTTTAGATATTTTTTACTGCATTAATTTCTTCACGCCATTGCATTAACGATGGTAGTAATGAAAAATTGATAAGTATCGACATTTTTCTAAATTATGTATTTCTATCAATTTGAGCGCGCCGGTCACCGGTGACCCCCATAGCATTCAACGTGTTAACGTCCGTAGAAGGACAATAGTTTAATTTTCGAGTCAGCCATGGTTCCTCGATAACCAAGAGCATGTTATATATAAGGGACTTCCGAAAGGCCCGGCTCCCAACCGGTACCGACATTCGAAAGGTACACAATCCCGGAGGAAATTTCCCTTTCGTTGCCAAAATTCGGTAAACCTTCCCGCTCCGAGTGGCTCACCCCACCCTCATTCTCGAAACGCGTGCTAAGGGCACAACGGGAACGGGAGTTGGTGGCACTCAGGACATACGATGTTTGGAGTCTTGACTTTTTGACTTCAACCAATTTATCATAAAATGTATCAATGTAATGTGAACTACATTCAAAATTCAGCTAGTTAGCCTCCAACATGTAAACGACAAAGAACAAAAACAGAAAAGTTTCAGCAGGTTTTGAACACACATTGAAAGTAGTAATCAACCCTTTTATTACCTCTCCCGAGCTTTAACCACTTCGCTATCGACGTTAGTGTGATTGCAGTCAAGATCCCGCGCGGCTCGTGTCGCAGTCTTGCTTTCCACAAAGGTCGGATTTCAACGTTTCAGGAGCGAGAAAGAAAGACTTTCATTTGTTTTCTCTCTCAATTTCCCAAAATCGTTCCAAACACTGAGCTCGTGCGGTAGTGTGCGTAATGGAAGGGGGTGTTCTCGAGAACTTCCATCCTCAGTATGTCATCGCAGTGTGTAGTATGTCATTCCCTTAACCCGTTGCCGCAAATGAAGTCTATAGTCGACCGATCTTTGGCGATATGTAGGCAAATGACGGCTATAGCCATCGAACACATTTTAATCAATACAAAAAAGAACAGCGTTAGTACGAAGTGTACTAACACATACATTTGTTAATTATTGAGTAACTCATCTAGAAAAAAAGTTATAGCATGCAAGACAGCATATTTAATTGTTTTTTTATGCGGTTATTATTATACTATTTTATAAGCAAAATAACTTACAAATGATAATTTTGTTTCAAACTGATTTTCTTGTGTTAAGATTACACCTATTTACTCTCTTTTATTCATAGGAATCATTTTGAATTAGTAAAGCAAATACTGTATAGTCGTCCCAACGGTCATAGCCGTCATTTGCTCTGGGAAGAGAAAAAATGACATGATGAACAAATGACAGTTATAGTCGTCGAGAGTTTTTGGAAAAACTGTAGTCAAATGTGATAATTTTCACTTCCAAACATACAACTTACACTTGATTCCATCTGGCAGTCATAAACAATTGAAAAAAAATGTGTTTCTGAGCACGATCATCAAATTAAAAGCTTGCGGCAACGGGTTAAACAGCTGATAGGGCAATGAATTTTTCTGTGAAGAATGCAGATGCATGTGAAATCTTTCGTAGAGAATCGTGACGTAGTTCAATTTTTTCGTAAAGAATCGTGATTTGTGTGAGATTTTTCAAAGAAAATCATAATATGCGTGAATTTTTCATAGAGAATCGTGAAGTGTACGATGTTTTTCGTACAGAATGGTGAAGTGTACAGCGACTGCATAAATGAATTATTCGTTAGTGCGAGTTTGGGCACTGGAAGAAACATTAATCCTTTCTGCTTGAAAATCTCACAAGGATTGTTTTGATATGTCCTTGTGAACTGTTGCTGAGTAACCTAGGTTTAATGATACAATACTTTGATTTTGTTTTAAACTGTATCACGGGATCGTGGGTGAGTTTTAAGTGTGAACGTGTATTTCTGTAGCTATTCAGAGGTAAACAGTACGTAGTTACGTCTGAGCATTATTGTGCAGCCAGCAACGTTACCTACCGTGTTGCCTCGGTTGCCTGCTTTCAGGCATAAAATACACCGTTACAGGCAGCTTTTTTAACTACTTATAACTCATAAATAAAGCCTCAAACGCAATATCGTTACTCTTGATTTTTGTCTTAGATTGTCACAAGGAGTTACCCCTTCAATTCTCTCACAGATTCAACCGAACACCCTGTATATGGACGACATTTAACGTTTTTCGCTCCCACGGGCAAACTTATGTATGGAGAAAGCCAAATGAAGAGTATAAAGAGAACACAATTTGCTGTCCACTGTTAAGGAGGGTACTGCTATCTAAAATTTTGAAATAATCGATTCCTTTTTTATTGCATTTTCTTAGTGTATGACTTTAAACATATTTGTGCGAAACCATTTCGATCAATTCTTGAGAATACCGACGATACAGAGGTTTTAATACACATTACTGCTAGGTGTGCGACGCTGCACCGTAGCGGCAGATATAAATTGGAAGAATTCAGGTTCAAACAACCAGCACTTTCTAATAAAGTATTCGAAATTATAAAACTTATTTATGAAGATTTGTCAGAGGAAGGACTGCTACAAAGATGTTTAGGAACGGAAACGCAAAATAACAATGAATTATTAAATGATATGATCTGGACGATCGTCCCGAAACATATTCATTCAAGAGCCGTAACAGTTAAACTCGCCACATTTTTAGCTGTTATTGTATTTAATGAAGGATATTGTAGTATATTACGAGTGTTCCAATCACTGGAGACTAACTTTCGGACAGCAAGCAGAAATCTACCTCAATAGCAGGGATGACGACAGAACACAACGTTCGGAGCGTCGGATATCCGAGCTACCTAAAAAAGCTAGAATCATTTCCAAAAAAGCAAAGGCAGCCGAAGAAGTGTTTTTTAAAGAAGAAAAAGGATCATTGTATGGAGCTGGATTGATAGATTAACTGTAAATATATACTTTTGTATACAACTGGTAGGAGAAACTTTGAATGCGTTTATCTCGAAACCTTACTTTTTAATTAGGCGTCCATGATATCTCAAGATTTAGTTGACCGATTGACTTCATATTTGAAGAGAATCTTCAACAAATGTGCCTTTATTACTGGAACTAGAACCTCTTAAAAATATTAAGGTTTACTATTTTTTTTAACATGCTAAAGATGAAAAAAGGTATAAAAAAGGTGAACTAAAAGTTCAAAGTCTCGCCATCTTTTTATTTATCGAGATTTTCAATTTTCTCAAGTTCCTGCTACAGCTATGCCTTCCCTAATGAAGATATTTTCTCCCCCTCTCGTTCAGATAAGCAGATCGGCTGGAATCATGACGCCAATGGAGCAACTATTTTAGAAAAGCTGTTAAGCAAGCAGCTATAACTCCCACAATTTTCAATATTTCTAGATGAAGAAAATGCTGTACATTCTAACATGATCAATAAATATATCTGCTAAATCTCGATACAAAATAGCAATCCTATCATTAAAAAGAAAATCACAAATAGAGCTGAAAAAATAACAGTCTAGACAGCAATACCCTCTTAAGAATGGAAATAGGTCAATAATGGTATGGGGCTGTATGTCAGTTACTAGACCAAATAACCTTTATATTATTGATGGGATTATGAACCAGCAGAAGTATTTACAGATTTTGAAAGAAAATGTAAGAGACAGTGTCCAGAAACCGGGTATAACTGATTGTTTCAGCTTTTATCAAGATAACGACTCGAAACATGGGCTCTAAATGTTTGATTTGGGTTGCTTTACAATTGTCCACATGTTATCAACCCTTCTCCTCGATCATCAGACCTGAATGTAATTGAACATTTATGGGCGTACTTGAAGGAAAAATTAAAAAATTATAGTATATCCAGTACAAAAGATTTGGAAAAGGTATTGTCGAGGTCGCTTTAAAAATCTAACAATTGTACTTTATCGACGGTGCAGAGGTTCGAAGCTAAGGATTTAACAAAATTAAATTACTTAGTTTGGGGACCTCCCCGACACCAGCTGCATTTTATTTATTTATAACTGTAAGAAATAGACATAATTGCGACATCTAGTATGCGAACTAGATACCTAGTTGCAATTGTTATCACATGACTGTTTTTGTACGAATGTTCTGTACCCTGTATTCGGGATCTTTTCTCCCGTTCTGTACGCCGTAGAGATAAAATATCCAAAGCGACGACTGTAGAAAGTGAATTGTGTTATATATACAATAGCTCCAAAAAGTATTCGTACACTGTATTATAAGGAAACTCGTCTACTTCTGAAATTCTGATTTCAATGAAACTTTATACGTGTACAGAGCATGGCGTGTCCTGCGTGGAGCAATTCTTTTGGCGGCAAAATATCTTTTAGTGAGGCTGATAACGAATCTCAAAGTTTCAGCAATTTTTCACGCTTTGAATACAAGCTTTTCTGTGTTCTTTCTTTATGGCAGGGCGATAGGGTATTAAAAATTAAACATTTTCTATTCAAAAGATTTTGCTTCATCAAGTACCATTACAAAGTTATCTTTAAAAAATGAGAGAAAACTCAGAAACTTCAACGCTGGTTTCACTCCTTTAAAATGGCATTTAAATGAAAAGAAGAGATTAATTCATACGTATACTATTACGATCTACATACCCACAAACTTTTATCAAATACTTTTATCAGATTCAAAATTTCAGGGTTAAACGAATTTATTCGTGACATAGTGTACGAATACTTTTTAGAGCCACTGTATGTAGGAATAAGTGAGTGGAGGTGGATGGGGATGTGTATAAGTGTGTAAGTATGTGTGTTTAGTGTTTGTCATTTGTCAGAGCTTTCTCGAATGTTCGATGCTAGTTATCCTAACGCGTAGCGCAAATGCGCGTAAAGGGCCTTCTCGAATGTTCGATGCTTGTAACTCTCACCGGTTATCCTAATGCGTAGTGCGAATACATACAAAGGACCTTATTGAATGCTCGATGCTGGTAACCCCCCCACCAGTTATCCTAATGCGTAGCGCGAACACGTATAAAAAGAGAAGTGCGTGCCCGCCGCAAAAAGAGTCACGATTAACGATTAAGGAATCACGAGTCACGAGTCACGATCAACGATTCACGTGTGAATGGTAAGAGAGTTCGAGTTCGCAAAGTGATTAATTTAATAAAGATTTTTAATATTTCCTAGATATATATTGGGTGAAATAAAAAGTTTTGAGCGGTTTTCGTTAGATGGCTTTAATGAGCCATATCTCTTGATGTATACGTTGTATGTTGTCATTCTATACTGTAACGTAAGACGACATAACGCTTCAAAGAAAGTTCTTTGACAGTTTTGTGTTTAGTGATTTCAGTTGTGTGTTACAGCGTTCCAAAATGGAAGTAAAGAAAGAGAAAATTCGAAAATTCTTCAGTACCACTATGGCCAAGGGGAAAAAGCGAAGTAGGCGGTCAACAAAATTTTTGCTGTTTATGGACCCTATACAGTATCGAATGCAGCAGTAAAGCATGAGTTCCAACGTTTCCGTTCTGGTAATATGGACGTCGAAGATGAGACTCACTCTGGTAGACCAACTATCAAAAATGTTGATCAAATCATAGCAATGGTCGAGCACTTATTCCATTGCTCAGGAACTGAAGATTAGCCAGAAAACCGTTTGGAACCATTTGAATAAGGTTGGTCTCAAGAAGAAGCTGGATGTATAGGTGCCACATGAATTGACGCAAAAAAATCCTTTTGCAGCAAATTGGTGCCTGCGATTCTTTGCTAAAGCACAACGAAATAGACCCATTTTTGAAGCGGATGAGGACTGGCGATGAATAATGGGTCACATACGAAAACAATAAGCGGAAAAGATCGTAGTCCAAGCACGATGAGCCGGCCGAAACGATCGCCAAGCCCGGATTAACGAACAAAAAGGTTTTACTGTGTGTTCGGTGGGATTGGAAAGGAATCCTCCCCCATGAGCTGCTCCCATCGGGACAGTCACTCAATTCAGACATATACAACTGACCAGATTAACGCAGGCGATCGACGAGAAGCATCCAGAATTGGCCAATAAGAAGGATGTTGTGTTCCATTAAGACAACGCCAGAAGCTCCGAAAATTTGGGTGGGAGGTTTTATTGCACCCGCCGAATAGCCCACCCAATATATTGTGGATTCTTAGAGGTGATCATTAAACCAAACCTAAAAGTCCCAATAATAACATTAGCATATTTGGAGCCAGGAAACGCCGACCGGCGATTGTGGGCCAAACGCCAGGGGCTTTACCTGCAGCCCAGGAAGGTGCTCCCACCCCTTGAGAATTTCCTTGATTTCGAACAACTCACCAAATGCAGCGAATTCCCATTGATCAACATTGCAATCCATGACACGTAAAGTTGAAAAAGAAAGAGGAAAGGCCTTGCGCGAAATTTGGAAAGCTCGAAATTCAGAGTTCAATTCAATACAGAAAGAAAAAATCCTTCAAATTGTTCGCGACGTGCGGTGTCCACTCTTCCGAGATACAGTGTTCCGAATTCAAACAATAACAAGCTCGATTTTATGGAATTGGAGAATCGAGTCAGCAAGCATCAAGCTGATCTGCTGCAACAGGAGTTAAAACAGGAATGAGCAAAAATTGACGTTTCTTATTATGAAAAACTAATCCGTTCAATGTCGAACAAATTAAACGCGGTTATAGGAAATAAAAGACAACCAACTAAATATTAAAATAAGATAAAAATAATATAAAACATATGTATATCTTTCAAAATTTTCTACTGTCCGAGTTTTACTTTAAGGACAGATTCTATAATTATTAAGATTTTGTTTTGTTATCACTTAATGTGAATAAATTTTGTTATTGGGTTTAGTAAATTTATATATCCCGGAATAAAGGTTAATAAAAATAACTTTACTTTCTGTTTAAATTTTTTCTTGCACTACCAATCCCTTCATAAAATATAAAAATGTAAGTGCCAGAGTTTTACTTTGAGCTACTGTATATATCTTTTGTATATCATCATGTAATTATCATCAATGTACATCATCTCTTTTTCCAGATTTACACGAATCATGTGAGAAAAGATAACTGTAGCGAAACCGATGATTTTTTCTTATTTTAGCAGCGAATATCAAGTTAATCTTATTGACTATCAATTTTAACCTGATGGGAATTAAACATAACTTTCTACTCATATACATGCTAAAATCACCTCATCCAATTTATTACACTATAGCGGTTCAATGTAATTTATATACCTCATGATTCAACTTACCCATAATTAATGTAAATATTGCTTTAAAAAAACATTTTTCGTAAACCTATAATTATTTACATACTCTTATACGAGAATCTATATTTTTTGAACGCTTGAATTTCAGAACCTAAGATTTCATATAACGTTCATGAAGTTTCTTTTTGATCAATCATCGATACTATTTAATAAAATATGCCCTTAGTTTTTCTGATAAAAGTGTTTTTCAGAACATAACAGGTATTTTAGCAAATTTTGAGATTAAAATTCCCTTTGTGTTTACACGTTACATGTATAAATTAGTATCAAAGTAGATATTCTGTGTACGTTTGAGACAAAATTTGAACTTCATCTAGCGATATTTAGTTAATGTGTTTATTAACCAAATAATTTGGGTAATGTATAATTAAAATGTTTATCTTTTGATCATAAATAAAAGGTGTAGGTAATATTCATGTTATCTAGAGAATCTGCAGATTAATAGAAATTCGCACATCACCGTTAATAAATATATCAATTTTAAACGCGTTCATAATCATACGTCACACATATGTGACATTCATAACGAACGTGTTAATACAATTCTCCACAGTGTCTCTAATAAAAATATATTTATGAAAGCATTGCATACTCGTCTAGCCTGTTGTATCAGATCATTCTCAAAATTTGATTTAAAATACCATCCACGTTATTCTGGGCTTTCACCAGCATCTCCTCCACTTTCTCAGAAGTCTGTTTACCAATTGCTAGTTCAATTTTCTTATCATTTAAACCGAGATACTCATTCTGCTTCAACCGCGATGCTCTACTTCCTAACGTAGTGTGTCCCTCGTTAAGGAAATTCTCGTTATTTTGAAGAAATATTTCGTTTCTCGGTGAAGTGGAGGAAGACTTCCCGTCGCCCAGTATCCCATTATCCTGATCAGGTGGCAAAATCACTTGTTTCAGCTGTTCCTCATCGCGATTTTCATTTTTTTCAACGATCTTTCCATCGTCAGTCTGGATACCATCAATTACAAGCTGATCATGCTGCTTGTTTTGATGCTTCTTTTGCAAATCGTAAGGTAATGGCAACACTTCCGCTTCTTTCATCTCGTTGGGACCCACTGGGACGATGTTGCCATTCTTTTGTGCAAATCGAACGTTGTTCGCATCGTTCATCCGTTGTTCATTAGATTGCAGAGGGTCTTCGATCGTTTGCTGAGCAGCAGGTGCATTCAGGGGACGCAAATTTTTATCGCTGTTCATCGGTGGACTTACCTGTTGTTGCTGCGACGGATCAACAAGCTGTACCACACTTCCTGGCTCTCCGGATTTCGCCTGTAGTGCTTTCGACTGCAGACTAGCTATGCTTGGTCCAGGGGAAGTAGCTTTGCGTGAAAACTTCTAGTATAAACAGATGAATCATTAATTACTAATTCAATTAAACAAGCATATCGATAAAAATAAATAATCATACCTTGGCTTCTTCTAGTTCACGCTTCAACTCAATTATTTCCCTTCTAAGATGTTCCATAGTGCTGTCGGTATTCCCATTACTTTTCAATATGTCATTGTACTTTTGCTCTAATTGGTTCTTCTGTTGATCCAGCTCAAGAATATTGTTCTTCAAATGTTTCAAGGCCTTATCTTTGTCTTCCCTTGCTTGTCTGATACGACTACGAAGTTCCCTGAGCGTGGCTTCTAGCCTATTCGTGTCTTCCAAGGCTTGTTTTTCACGTTTCCTACATTCTTCCTGTAGATCCTGATGCTCTGACTGCAGCAGCTTATAAGTTTGCTGAAGGGAGTTGAACCTCTGCATCGCTTCTATGGTATCCTTGTCTCTCAAAGACTTTTCTCTAGAGGCACGTTGTTGAAGTTCTTGCTTCGCTGCGGCGTTTGAGCTTTTCTCTTCAGCCAAGGACTTTTCAAGCCTCATTTTGTACTCAAATATTACTGAAAATTAAAATATCAAATTTCTTTCATTAAATTATGATTCACATCTGTTTTTCAAATCAATAAATATCCTTTTCCGATCAACTTGAAAAGCTTTGTCAACATCGATTTCGATGATTTTTTAAATACTGAATGTGCAAATTAATTCGATGCGTTTGCATTTAACGCTTTGTAACTTCCATTCAAAATTAAAATACCTTTCCCATTCCAAGTAGCAACATTATACTCTAAGGAACATTAAAACGATCATGACAACTCAGCATAATTTCACCTAATAATAGTAAACAACTTGGCGTTCGACATCGAGTATTTGAGGCACTGCATACTTTTTGCTTTTGAACCCAAGAAAAATACTCCTGAAGCTAAAGAAATGGTTTGTTTCACTTTTGGTAATGATGTTGTGACGTATAAAAAGTGGTTTCAACGATTTCGACGCGTATATTTTAATCTATTGGATAAGCTATGTCCAGGACAGGTAAGAAAGTTTAAAAGCTTTTGAAAAACGTTTGAAAAGAGTAAAAAAGGGTTGCGTTGCAATTGAGTGTTACCCACCAATGCTTATCGTAACGTTTACTTCAGTTAGGAAAAATTGAGAAGTTAGGAACATGGGTTCTGTACGAAAAAGGCACCGAATTAATTTGCATACCTAATATGTTATAAAGGGAGGTATTTTGAACAACGTTCTCCTCTCAAAAAGTTGATGGTTCGCATCAGCTTTAGAGATATATGCAAAATTCATTTCGAGCTATTGCATTAACCCTTTCGCTACAGCAGCCCCATCCGCAGAAATACCGTCACTGAACGGAAACTCATGCCGGAAAAATGCACAGTGCGCGTGATTTCTATATATGCTCGAATGTAAGTATATTTACATTTTTAACACTAGATTTACGGACATTGTTTTTATTCGTTAAAAATACCCTTAAAATGAGTCAAAATAGCTGATTCAGTAGATCTAGTGTTAATATGAAAAAACTATAGATGGCACTTGTACAGATCATTTTGATGCCGCATATATGCGGCACCCGTACCCACAGGTCGTCGAGTGGATGCCGCATATATGCGGCGCTCGGCACGAAAGGGTTAAATACTGGTTATACATGTACTATAATAGTAAGGTAATGCATAATATATATATACAGAAGCATAATCGATACAGCAGTCGATTCGTTTGCCGATCACGTTTATTTATGTTGTTTGACTATTTTTTGTTGTCGGTAGATCGCGACACTATATTAGCAGTGTCCTTACTGCTGCCGCGTCGATTGTGTTCATATGCTTACTGGTGTGCTTATATAAGTAACAGATAAGCGGCAATCCTCTAATTATGCATACATTGTCATGAACGAGTACATAGGGTAAGTGTACGTAATACGGAACACTTAAGTTAAAAAATTGACCAAAAATAGAGGAGTTGGTCTTTTTAAATGAAACAAACGTCAAAACACGAAAAAACTAGTACAGAATTATATTCCATCAATTCAAGATGAAAATATTCAAATGACTTTAAATCGTAATAAAAAAAGGTGGAAAAAGTGAAAATCGGTAGTTTGAAAAAACAGTATCTAATATGGAACACCTAAGAAATGTATAAGAAATACTTCAAAATTTCATGTTTTATTATCAGAAACAGGGCTTTATTAATTATTAGATACAAATAAACATATTTCTTGCATTTTTTAATATTTTTGTGTCTTTCACATGATGAACATATGAATCATTTGCCTTTAGCTCCGTATTCATCGTGTCCCTATCAAAAGCAACGAAGACATTCTTCCCATACTTCCCCATTACTGTCGTTTTTGTACATTTCACCGCAAAACAGACATTCAGTACAATCAGTTTCACTCTGATCATCATGATCATTATTATAAGCATCGTTTGATGTCTCTACATCAGAGAAATCTTTCGTTTTCTTTTTTGACCTGTTTAACTTTTTCCTTGAATTTTGTTTATTAAAGAAGTTCTTGTTCCTCTTTTTAAGTTTTTCGAAACTTTCTGCTATTTTATCTCTGTGAAGTGGGGAACTTAAAACCCAAGAAAAACCCGAATTAGAATTTTTTGTAAGATTCAATTTAAGTAAAGGTTTAATGATTTAGCTAAGTCCAGGAACTGGTTCATTACTTACGCTTAAAAATACTAAAATTGCAGGCTCAGTTGGTTGGGTAGGTTCTTCATTTTCGTTATTACAGGAAATTGAAAAATTGTAATCTTGGAAAATATTGCAATTTAGTGGATGCAGACCTGTCTTTCTAAAACCACTCACTGCAATTTCCATTGTAGCAGCTATACAATAAGCAGTATCCTGAATGATGTTACAACTTCTTTACTCTTGTTCCTCTCTTCTTGAAACACATTTCTTAAAAATGTTTCAATTCCAGAGCAGTAATAAATTTTGGAAATTCTCATAAAGGAAACATCGAGTGGTTGAGAATTGTGGGAAAAGTGAGGAGATATACAAATTATGAAAACATTATTTTTCATTGCCTTTTCAATGATCCCTTTTGATATTTCTTGTATGAGTGCTGTGACCGTCGTTAATTAACACAAGCGAGGTTTCAGTGAAAGGATTAGTGTATTTAATAAAGTGATCGAACCACGTTGTAAAAATATAGGTTTATATCCAACCTGACAGGTCGCAATTGAACCAGCTGAATCCATCAATTCTTCCTTCATATTCTTTCGTGGTCAAATCATTAACGGTGGTACAAAAAAGCCTACATTTGCTGTATGCATGCAAATCACAACTGTTAATACTTTACTGACCAGGAGTCTATTAATTGGCTTTTTCCACCAACTTCGTTTGTAAATTTTGTAATATTCCCTTACACGAAGGTGATTGTTTCGAGTGATATCGTATATATACTTTAAATAAATATTAACCTATTAATTACGCGAATAAAATCATTGTAATCGATCCATCGGCGATGCGTCCGCGTCAAAATGAGCCGGTCGGAAGTGCATGGTAAGTTCAGCCACAAGCGGTTGGTAAAGCGTTAATTAGTTTTCCTCTTTCAGCAGAAGTAAGAGCTACGACATTTTTCTTTCCTTTAGCGCTAATAACCTTTTCGACTTTATATTGTACTACGCAAATTTCCGTTTCATCCATGTTTATAAATTCGATGGGGCATCTTTTTAACTTTTTCGAATTCACATCCACATAAATCAGAAAACAGTGTAGCTGTGTGGAAGACAGAAGGAAGAAGAGAAGGAAAAGGAATAGGAAAGCGGTGTTTCATCCGGGGCCTGTTAGAGGACTCATCAGTAAGGTTACCTATCAGGCCCATTCCTTAGACACAGGGATTGGAAGGGCCAGGTCGGAACTCGTATATATAGAAACCGAGGCGAACTCAAGCACTTGCGTCGGTTGATCCCTCCTAGGGGCGAGAGCAGGAAGGTCGCCACATACCCTCTCCTACCAGTGTCAACGCAATATCCCTGTAGACGCCGGTTACTGGTGTCTTTTTCGGCAATCCGGCATTAGTGGATATCAGAACTGGATGATCGTGCCATTTCTGCTTGTTACATACAACCGACGATGTAGTCTGTATATCCACCAAGCCCGTGGTCGTTGAAATCAGCTGATAATGTCTGGCTGATGTTGAACTGCTTTAGTCCCTTGTTCCTTCGTTGCTACTGCGTTGTCCGGATCACGTCGGGATCACCAATTGTGGCTGTAGTGGAGAGAGAAGGAAGTGAGAAGGAAAAGGAATGGGAAAGCGGTGTTTCATCCGGGGCCTGCTAGAGGACTCAGCAGTAAGGCTACCTAGCAGACCCATGCCCTAGACACAGGGATAGGTAGGAACAGGTCGGAACTCGGATACATAGAAACCGGGGCACGGCTCGAGTACTTGCAAGAAACATAGTCGGTAAATCCCTCCTAGTGGCCAGAGCAGAAAGGTCACCACAAGAGTTTTTCAATTTCTGAAGTAAACCCTCTTACTCTTGCATACGAAGTAGCACATTCTGTTCTAATAGCTAAAGATGGATGTCGTTTCATAAAATTTCTGAACCACGTTCTTCCAGTGCACAGTGTCGCGATTACGGTAGCTAGCTGGACAATATTACTTTCTCATGTTTATTGATACAAACACTGATATAAAAACATTTATTATCATTCATTTACTATTTATTAATTATTCTTTTATTACTATTGTATTTAAGAAGCTACAACAATGAAATATAACATAACGTGATCTATAATAATAATGATATAACAAAGTCATAAATGTACTATTTATCATTAATTTTTTTAGACAAGTTAGATGTGTTACATCTTATAGACCTTTCTGCTTCTTTAGATAATTCAATTATGCATAATTTATTCAAAATATACTTATATAAGTCATTAAGATAATTATCTTTTTGCAAATTCTTCCGAACATCAAAATATTTAGATCGTAGAATAGCGATCTGTGTCACTAAAAATAATAATATTACCAATAATAATAATTCCGCACATTTCCGTAAATCAAAATTTGCATTAGAAAAATATTTGAAGTACGATCTAATTAACCGTTAACAAAAATTTTTGTATTTATCGATGTTTATTGATCATTTTTAGATTATTTAACATTAAAAGTATAAGTTCCTTAATAGAAATAATCGACAAAATGAATAAAAACAGTTATACTTACTGTTATTGGAACTTTCCATTGTAAAATATTAATTAAAAATATAATAAAAGTAAATATAGCTTTTCTCGAATAACAATGAATAAGCAATCGCTCTAACTCAATTTTTTAAAAGATGTCTCTTTAAAATAGATAAACATATTAGAAATCAATGTACAATTTAACAATCGATAAATCAGATTTTGGGGAAGTGTGCAGGGGCTTCGTTTTTAAAAGGACTCGGAATGTTGTTATTTAAAACTACTTGATACTCCATTATTAATAAATCTTGTTTACTTAACCAAAACATGTTTTATCCATTTCCTAAACCAGATTCCGCAAGTTTCGATTCTAAAAATTCGTATCATATGGGTTTTCTACCTAATGGTCCACTGATTTAAAATAGAGAATGAAGTAGAAAAACGCATCTCCGTAGAGTAATTTTAGGTACATTATATTTCTTTGATGCAGCTTGATACCTCATTTTTTATCTCGAATTTCCAAAAACCGCTTTTTTCATATTGTACTTACTTCACGACTTTCTTTTGCTTAATGATTAATAATTCGGTACTTCTTATAGTATGAACATAATACAATGGTACAAAACCATGTTTTGAAAGGTGCACGCAATATGCAATACTTTCAGTACGGAACATATTCCATACAGCCACACTTCGACAAGAAATCAATTAGTTATAATAAATAAAAAAGAATTTTAATGGTAAATTACTCTTGAACTGTGAATAACAGGCTTAATAGGAAATCATGCAACAGTGATGATTTTTAACCTTCGTTAAAATATTTAGCTATATTCTTAATCTTTGAAAAAACTTAATACGCGATAAAAAAGAAATGTGCTTCCTTCACGTTAATGGCCGCTTGACTGATGTTCATTTTTCAGTATGATAATCTACTGATTCAATAGATTATTTCGCTCACCATCGGTAAGTATTGTAGGAATGTGATCGAGCGGATGCGAGGCTGGAAAAATCGGAAGAGTACTTGAGTTGGGCGATTGTCGTGTGAACGTAGAATGTTTGGGCTCGAATGTTTCTAAGGCGTGAAAGATGAGAACTTGAGAAAACAGTGCGACTGAGAAATTCTGGGTAGTCGTGACCGAATGCGTAGAGTGAGAAGGGTTGACAATTAGAATGAAAGGAAACGAGTGTTTGGAAGAATATATGACGGGGAAAATGCGAGCGCGAGGCAGAAAGTATTGGACGGTGAAGGCAGAAAGTATTAGACGGTGAAGACAGAAAGTATTGAACGTAGAAAGAGTGTTGAAGAAGCTAAGTAGCCAGCGTAGAGCGAAGAACTGTGTAGTTTACGAAGCATAGGCGTAGTTTGCGAAGCATAAGCGTAGTTTGTTATTTTGTGTTCGTTTGTGTCGTTTTAGTTTTATTAAATACACGTATATTTATCATTTTATTCACTCTTCTTTCTTTTCTTTTTTCATTTATAACCTTTCCCTTTCCTATAGTACTGACATCTCATGATGTTCCGTTTTAGGTACATTTACCCTATAGTTAAATATTTGAAGTGGGAGTGCGTGATTCAACACGTTGAATGCCACGAGGGTCGCCGGTGACCGGCACTCAACTTGGCAATGGCGCCATGAGGGTCACCTGTGACCGGCGCGCTCAGATTGGTAGAAAAACATAACTTGAACAAATGTCAATACTTATCGATTTTTTATTACTACCATCATTAATGCAATGATGTGAAGAAATTAATGCAGTATAAAAGATCTAAAAATACAGGGTAACTGAAAAAAACATTACAGAACTTAATACGTCCTAATCCGAAAGTATTGTATCGTATAAAAATTAATTGATTTGTTATCGGGTTCTACACGTTTTCATATGCCAGTGTACGTATTTTCGACTTTATACCGCTTAATCTTGTTATGTTTTTAGAATGTCAAACAAACATAATGCAGTTGTGGAGCTGTTTCGTCAAGAAAGACGCCAGTATGACATTGTTCGTTTGCTTGGCGTTTGTAAAATGATGGCCTCACGCATTGTTCGGCTATTCAAAGAGCTTGATCATGAAGGTCGCCGTCCAGGAAGTGGAAGAAAACGCACCGTCAATACATTCAGGAAGCGCAAGATCATCAAGAAGCGAGTACACAGAAATTCGAGGGTCTCCATGCGAAGTCGCCCGTGAAACCGGAATCAGTCGAGAATCTGTCCGCCGAATAACCAAAGAGGAGCTCGAGTTGAAGCCGCACAAACTTCAAAAAGTTCAGATGCTTACGGAAGAAAACAAGCGCATGCGACTCCAAAGATGCCGTCAACTCAAGTGTCGGGCCGCAGGTCAGCTATGGGAACCCGTTCTCTTCACTAATGAGAAGGTGTTCACCCTGGAGCAGGCACACAACCATCAAAACGACAGGAGCTGGTCTGTAGAAGCTTCCGGCACATCGCTCATCGTCGAACACCGACGAAACCCACAATCCGTCATGGTATGGGGCGGTATTTGCGCCAGCTGTAAGACTCCTTTAATTTTTCTCAATGATGGGGTAAAAATAAATAAGGACGAGTATCGACGACAAGTGTTGGAAAAGATACTTCCGTGGACTCAAGCGCACTTTAGGGATGCTGATTGGACGTTTCAACAAGATTCTGCCCCGGCCTACAAAGCAAAAGTGACTCAAGACTAGTGCAAAGCCCATTTTTCAAACTTCATCACATCTGCAAATTAGCCTCCCTACTTGCCGGATCTCAATCCAATGGACTACAACGTGTGCTCCATTTTGGAGGCCAGGGCCTGTACTAAGCCTCACAAAAGTTTGAAGTCGCTGAAGAAATCGCTGCGTCGGGTGTGGGACCAAATATTGCCTGAGGATCTGCGGCCCATCGCCGAAAAATTAAAGTCACGTTTGGGCCTGTGTATCACCGCCAAGGAGGGCCACTTCAAAACCGGTTGAATGCATCCTTACTGAAGTCCATGTTATTGTTATTAATTGTTAAATTTGTTAAATTTCTTTTGTTTAATAAAATTATGAATAAATATGTCTGTAACGTTTTTTTTCTGGTCACCTTGTAGTTACACACTATACCTTATTTGCTGTAGGTAATATTTCAACAGTATATGTATCGTATAATAGAAAATTCATCGTGGCGCCACGGGCGCACCCTGTAAAACTGGTGTGGCATTCAATGTGTTAAATGAAATGTAACAACGAAAACGGTTGGGTTTCATTAAAACAAATATAACAAATACATCAACGAACAACTGTGGCTGCGCGGACTCGGAAAAATGCTAGTGACTGTCTGTGCGTTTCGGAAAATTACCCTTAACCCTTTGCAGTCGGCAGATTTTTCGGCTGGGACTACCAGCAAGTCTGGGCGAATTTAGCTTTTCGGAGTCATTGTTTTCTAAGCGATTTAAGGTGGATATATCTACATTTAAAATCACACACTATGTTGATGCTGATTTGTAACGTTTAATAGGGCTTACACTGCATAAAAGCAGAAAGAGTTAGCTTTTTGGCATTGTCTCGTCTTCCGCTGTACGGCAAGACTTGTTTGGGAAAGATAGCGCACCGATGTCCTTTTCGGACTTCAGATAAACGCCCGGTTATCATGGCTGAGCGGCAATGGTTTTCATATAAAATCAAAGCCTCAAACCGTTAATATCGCCAACGAATCTACCTTGAAATCCTGAATAATTGGAATGTTTATTTCTTACTAATCTTTGAAATTCAATTTATAATTTATTATATTTTTATTTATTTATAAATTGATTTCTATTTACTTATCACATATTTGTCGATGGTAAAATAATGCGTGAGACGTCTGAAATGGCTAGCATTCTGTTAATCTAAGTTTTTCTGGATTACTCTTTCGAGATGTGATCATGCCGCCAAAGCGGCGACACCGATTTCTACGACAGTTTTGAAATGCCACCATAGCGGCGGCACCGACCGCAAAGGGTTAAATATTCTAGCCTACCGCCAAGGATTGTCTGTACTCTAGTTGGAGGTGGTGGCAACCTGGAAGCTGTCGAAGAAAGCCTGGGACTCCACACGGACAAAAACGGTGTCCTGCTCGAACTTTTGGTGTCCGGGGCCCAGGTAAAAGGAGTAGTAAAACGTTTACTCGTCAACTGTGGGGAAATGCCTATAGCCGTTTTAATCATGGTGTTTCCTTCAAGGGTTTCCAGGGCGCCGCCACATATTTTTATCTCTATCAATATCTTGTAAAATAAAACAGATCATCAATTTTTTTAAAGATGAAAGTTATTCAAACTACTGTCCTTCATAACATATTTCAAAATCATCAAAGTCGATGATAACACAGCTCGTCGAAATGTTTACCTCCCATTCCTTAACCAGATCAAATAAAAATCTTAGCGATCAATACCTTGAAGCTGAGCAGCAAGGGCTTCTTGTTGGTGAGCACATTGATTATTAAGCTCTCGGAGCCTGGCCATCTCTGAGGTGGCGGCGCGGTAAAGAAACACCAGAAGAACAACCACCACTCCGCAACCTCCGTATACGGCCAGGCGACCGCCCCGTCCTCTGCCAAGTCGAGAACCACTCATTTCTGTAAAAAAAAAAACAGTATTATCGCGCATCATTACATACATCAAAATTACATATCATCTACAATCTACGTTACACATATACAAAGCTTACTCTATTTTTAATTATAACTTCCGTACATCGATATTTGTTAGGGATTGATAGCTATTTATATTTATTGTGGAATGGCGAACAGATGGTTGGCTTCATTTCCCGACTTTGGTTTATAGACATTATGTCTGGACCTGATGATTACATATCATCTACAATCTACGTTATACATATACAAAGCTTATTCTATTTTTAATTATAACTTCCGTACATCGATATTTGTTAGGGATTGATAGCTATTTATATTTATTGTGGAATGGCGAACAGATGGTTGGCTTCATTTCCCGACTTTGGTTTATAGCCATTATGTCTGGACCTGATGATTACATATCATCTACAATCTACGTTATACATATACAAAGCTCATTCTACTTTGAATTATAACGTCCGTACATCGATACTTGTTAGGGATTGATAGCTATTTATATTTATTGTGGAATGGCGAACAGATGGTTGGCTTCATTTCCCGGCTTTTGTTTATAGCCACTAGGTCTGGACCTGACCATCGAAAATCCCCTGAGTCAGAGCTTAACTCTCGCGGGTGACCACCACCCTCCTGCCAGTAACTTGTTGTATGCCTGATTATCATACTCGTATCTACTCAAATAAGCCTGCTTAACGCAGTAGTCATCCTCTCAACAGTCACCTCTTTCCAAATATTTTGCTGTCTACTAATAATTCATCCATGTCCTTTGATCCTTAAGTCACTCGTACTCCTTGAACCCCACATTTTCCTCACCTTAACTCATCCAAACTACTACGTTTTACCGATCTTTAAAAGGGCTAGAACGAAAGCCAAATAGCAGTATTGTACTAGAATAGCTGTATCGTATAGTTGTATTAAATCTGATTAACCTTGCCGTACAAAACTCTTCTCTTAAAAATCCCTCACGTGTTGCACTTATTCCCGCTATCCAACACAGTGCCCTTTCCCAAACTTTTCCTTTCACCTTCAAATTTCCAACTTTCCTCTCTAATCTCCCATTTTTCCGATCCCTTAAAAATCGCTCTGCATCCGTGTTCACCTCAGAATAACCTCAAAATACCAGCTGACTAACATTAGAATAACCAAGAATGACAGAAAGGTAGCAAGAAGCAAGTAGTCGTAAAGGAAAGAACCTCATCTCAAAGCGCCGAGACAATCCGTAGCCTTGTGCATTAAGTTACGTTGTTGTAGCCGATAACAAGATTCCTTTTAAGAAAATAAATTACTTAAGCTAATAAACTTTAAAGTTTATAACCGACAAGATGACCAATAATTACGTCCAGTTTATACATTTTGAAGGCTGAAAGAAGAAAGAGAACGTTTGCTATTTCAAAGGAAGCGAAAACAAGGAATAGGGTCAAGGGGAGAGAGTAATTTATACCAGCACTGGGTCCCGGTGAGACTTTTGAATACAAGAGAAAGTCGGTGATTGCGACTACAATAACTTTTATTCCAGGGTATATTTTTGCATAATAGCGCACCTCGGAAAATGAATCGAAAGATTAACAGATTTAACTTCCTTAGTTAATTTCTGTGAAAACTGATTATAGAAAATAGCAGATGAAATTGATCGCCATTAAATTTAGCAAATAAAACAAGATTATGGGTATACTTTGAAATTTTAATGAATATTGCTTTATTTTAAGCCTAATGCATATAAACTACGTGCCATAACTATAAAACCACCTTAAAATTTTCAATTCTTATATATTCGTGTTAAAATTTGAAAAAAGGAAATATGCCATATTTGTGATCGCGTTGGGAATTTATATTACCTCAGAAATAGTTACGTTTATACTAAGAAAAATGAACTGCAGAAAACTGACTCATTACTGTTTCATAACTATAAAATCAATCAATCAAATATTGTTTCTTGTTGAAACTTTATCAATTTTGTGGAAGTGTGATACCATTAATAATGCTACGTGGAAAATAATTAAGTGAGCAAGAAAAGGCCAAAGTTTTAGCTTCTCACGAAAATAATTTGAAAATACGTGAAATTACACATAAAGACTTAGACTTAATCGTTCTCGTAATGTTGTACTGAGTTTCTTAAAAAATGCCGACAAATATAGACAAAACAAAAAAGGAGGACCAAAGAAGAAGCTTGTATGTATAGTTATCCCTTGAAGAGACGGACATACTGCATAACTTAAAATTTTAGGAATTTTTACAGGTCTTTCACAGTTATGTTTTTATTAATACTAGAATGATCAATTGGTGATTACTCATAGCAACCTTATAAATTCACTACGATAAAGCTTCCAAAATGTACTATAATTTTTTGCAGAAGGTATAAATAAAGATTTGCTTTTTATGTATTTGGTATTTTTCCATGTAATTTTCAATTTGATCTGTTCCATGCAAATAAGTACACTTTAACTGTCGGTAGTTCTAGTGTTAATCAATTACGAAAGAGCGAATTTACTTAAACAATTTCTGCTATCGGAATAATCTATGAATAGAAGCATAACACTTTCACACAAACTATTGCATTATTATGCACGATAATCTAAGATATCTGTAAGGATGCATATTGTGACGTCAGGATGTAGGTTTGAGAGTACATGTATTTCAAAGAGCAGATAAATACATCCCTGATATCACCGAGACATCATTTAATAATATGTCCTGAAACCCGTAAAACAGTTTACGGTCCGTTTAACTGCCTTGATAGAAATTTTATTAATATTAATAAATTTAGCTGTTCTCTAAACTTTTTGCCTCCCCTGCTACTTTTAAAAATAATGTTTTGCGACTTTTGGCATCCTACGACGGTTCTACATAATCTGTCTGTCTTTCTCTTTTTTTTTGTTTACTTAAAAGTTTTAAGTTGTGTCAAATAAATAAAGAAATAAATATAAAGTAGATGTGTCACGCTATTCACCACACAGTCTGCTACGATATCCCACGCTCGCATCAATTTTGGACTGACTCTTCACTCGCTGCATTTACCATAAATTTTCCGCGTACACGTGCTCGCACACCCTCTTATTATATTTTAGAAAACACTATACCCACTCCTTAGAAATAAACATTCGTGCCCAATATACCCTGCATAGTTCCAAAAACACTTCGTATCAGATTGCCTACCGCATGGTAGAACAAGAACTATACTTGAATATTCGGATTAATACTCAAAATTGAAAGTGAGCCGAGACTCGTTTTTCGATTCAAGTCTCGAGAAAACCGAACGGCTTAAATAATCGAGTATTTCGGAAGAACCGGGTATCTCGAAAGAATCGGATAACTCGAATCATGCCAACAATATACAGTAGCGGACAAAAGTTTAAGACGAAAGGACAATGTAAAACATAATTTTATGATTTGCAAATATTATCTATATATTCATTTTTATTGTTATCATGATAGAACACCATTTATTGAGTAACATAGAATACGAATTTTGTTTATCGTGCCATTTTTTATAAACTAATTTATTTATTTTCGTTGACTTTTCGGTCTTTAACTTTTGTCCGCTATTGTAGTTTTAAAAAACCGAGCGGCTTGAGTATACTTATATCAGGCGGTTTACGATAATCGAATAGCTTAAACGATAATGATAAGAGTGAACTGTTACATATATCTGATACTTATTTATTTATTTTTAAACCATTTTTACTTGCAATATTCTATGAATATGTAGCCTGTATTCTTTTCTTTCCTTACTACTAATGAGTTATCCCGTACGGGTAAACGAATAAATAAACACTGTACATCATACGCTTCAAACAAATTAATATTATTAAATATTTCAGATATTTGCCATATCTTTTTTGAACATATGTAGCGGAATTATTATTAGAAACCGAATGGTATACAATAGCGGACAAAAGTTTAAAATCGAAGAATCAACGAAAATAAATAAATTAATTTATGAAAAATGGCACGATAAACAAAACTCTAATATAAACAGTATTCTATGTTATTCAATAAATGGTGTTCTACCATAATAACAATAAAAATGAATATATATACAATGTTTGCATATCATAAAATTATGCTTTACATTGTCCTTTTACCTTTAGCTTTTGTCCGCCACTGTACATTGAGACATGTTATGAAGTAACAATTGTTTAATTTTGTGTTATTAGAAATATAAATAACATAGTTCTTAAAACATTGAAAATTCTGACGAAACACATTACAGGAAATTGAATCTTTAAGAGACCTTTATAAGAGTTCTTTTCAGCTTGGAGAGTTACACGATTCTTTCGAATTACTGTTTCCCTTCGAGCTATCCGGTTTTCGAGCCAGTCGATACTCGGCTTGTTGGGAGCGAGAAGAACGCAGCAATAGGCTTATATTCGAGTATTTCCCAGTCCTACCGCTCAAACTACTTTAAACACACGTATATGCGCATATAATCTGTTAAACTTCTCATGTATATTTTCCTTTACTGTTTTGTTAAATGTGAGCAAATCAAAGTCAAGAAAACTTCGCAACATTTTGTAATTTTACTGCACAATGAAAATGCTAGTATACTTAATAAATATTAAATTTCAAATCCTTATTGATAGGCTTAATTTGTAATTAGTTCAATCAATTTGCAGGTCTTAAAATAGATGCGTTACTTAAATCGGTTATTCTGAGTTACCACTGTACGGTCCTGAAGTTTGTTATTCAGAAATTCCATCATCTGATTTCCCATTTTCATGTCTGGTTAAGCTTACGAATCAATAATTTTCCATCAATTTGGTCTTTATATCGCACCATACACTATCGCTTGAACTAAAAATATAAAACGATCTATTTTGCGCTGTCAAACACTATTACACCGTCTAGAATTAAAAAATTGACATGTAATTACAAATTATAGCACTTACAGGCACCCACCTTCTCCAACACAGTTATTAACATCAATATTAGATTTCAATAATGATAGACAAGAAATCACGAAAGAAAACAATTTGTTTCGTTCCTTTCATCTTCTTCTAAGGGAATTTAATTGATTAAAATGTTAAAAATGTACATATTTCGAGAATACTAATATATATTATTACAGTAATACTAATATAATTAGCTAATACTATAGTAAAATGAAGTAAAATGATGTACAACCACAAACGAAATTTAATATCGAAATTTAATAATTTAGGAATTTTTCTTTTCTAACTTATATATTGTTATGTGGTACACAATAACAATTGCGTTTGAAAAAGAATTATTTACTCGTTTGATCGCTCGCGTGTTTCGCGTGTTGCCAATCAAATTAATATTCGGCAATTAGTTCGATTAGATTCGAGTAAGCCGTTGCATACTCCAATGTGTCCTTAACGATAATCGCGTACGTTATCACAACCTTACGTTCGATATACTTAGTTATTTCTCGTTCCCGATTAGGGAAACTCGCTCGATTGTCGAAGCTCTAATTTATCACCGTAGAAATACGTCCGATTTTATCGTGTTTGTTATGCCGCGTCCACACTGCTGTTCGCGAACAGTTTGCGAACAGTTTGCGAGCTGTGCTCGCCAGCAGTGTGGACACTTTCGCGAACAGCGAGCAGCGAGCAGTGAACTCCTCAGCGAACAGCGAACAGTGTTCGCTCGGGAAGCGGTACATCAAAGAAACTGTTCGCGAGCTCGAAGCGTATCTGGACGCGTTTGTAACATAGTATGTGGCAAAAGCTAATAGCGAACTGCCCATGAATTCAAAGCGAACAAGCTTGTAACTGTTCGCGAGCTCCGGTCTGGATATGCTGCGTTTTCCGTTGGCGAATAGCTCGCGAACCGCACGCGAGCAATTCGTGTGCTGCTCGCGAACTGTTCTCTTCTATGTGGACGCGGCTTTAGTTCAACCAGTCAGCTGTGGCGCGTTCTTTTGGGAGCGCGCACCAGCGTGTGTCGCGAAAATCAAGCGATGACGAGTATAGTTGTCAAACATAGAGTAAATCTCGCTGTTAAATTAATGGATCAAAAAAATCGGCGTTATTTTAAAAAACGAACAATTTTCTTACCAATATTTATTCATTTACTTAACATAAGCATATATTATGTACATAATAAAGGAGAAACTTAGAACAAATCAAATGTTTATAAAAATTAAGAATTCAGGCTACTTCTCTCGAATGATATTCACGAAATCAAGGAACGACACACAGTGGCACTTTGCACGTCGCACACCAATACTGTGATTCCTTCCTAATCTTTCTTTTATAGCAAACTGCACACCTTAGCAATGGATTATTTGTTGTTACAGAATTCGACGGTATATAATCCGGAAAATGTTTCTCGCTGAAGCGCAAAATATTAGATCTTGTTTAAGATTGACCTCTAATGGTTCTAAACAAATTGAAATTTACGAATATATTTTAGTTCTTGCTAGAATTACAATTTAAATAGCAAATGGTAACTAAATTCTACGCATGACGGATATAGTCGTCATGATGCAAAAATACTACCATTCTGCATAACGGATATAGACCTCAAACACAGCTGAGTGGTTAAACTCTGTTACTTGGTGCTCGCAAACAATCTCGTTCGATTTTATTCGTTTGACGGTAACGAATTAAGCTTTTGTTCGACCTCTTTCGATGTTTACGGGAACAGTGTTTAGAACACTTTTCTGTATCTGTCACTGGTGATGGAACCACTTCTAAAAAACCATTAATTTCATGAATTTTTCCAACAGAATCGTTATTTCGATGCCAAAAGTTAGCAAAAAACTGCTCAGGATGGTTTCGGATCATTGTCCCGCGATTAGTAATGGTTTGAGGGATAAAACAATTTCGAGACAATAATGAGTAGCTACTTCATTACCTTCGGATTTTCTATTTACTTTTCAAAATCGTTAAGAAGTATTAGTTAAAAGGTCGAAGTTGAAAATGATTTACACTAGTTTATAGTCCCAATAGCTGAAACAATGACAGTCTTACCCCTTGACATAGAAATAAAACGGAATTTAATGCGTCCGAAAAATACTATTTAATTTGGCCTCAACTGAACAGTTGTGTGCAAGCTTAGAAACAGAACATTTTATTTGGAAATTTGCATTGCTATATAACATTTAATCGGGTTGAAATGTAATATTAATTGACAATAATTAAGTAACATTATAAAATAATAAATTAGTAGTTCTGTAAAGTATGAAACATTTCAAAACATCTTGACGTCTCCCAGACGTCAAAGTCTATAATGGCACATGAAATGAATGACGTCTCCCAGACGTCATTGTATATCAAGAGGTTGACATTGTACAACCCTGAAGTACAGCCGTCAAAGGCATGAAAAAAATCGTATTTCACGTCTAAGTGGGTTTACAAGCCACATAAAGTTGGTAGCTTTGCGTCATATCGGTGTTTCATAGCGTTTCAGAACGTTATCCGTTAAAAGAGCGTTAACGAGTTCGATGAGAAAACTAAAAAACTGTCGCATAAGTTTTGTTCTATGCATGCTAATGCGTTTGAAATAGTTTCAGTTTCACTTGGTACCTCTGACCAATACTTTGCGGCTGATCAGGATTCTCCTCGATAGAGGAGACAGATTCATAGATAATAATCACACTGGATGTGATAACACTAAACCTACCACGACCGATCATATGACCGTTTTTAAATTTTCCTATATACGACGTAATTGCACCGCCTTTTAACCCCTTGACATATAATGACGTTTAGGAGACGTCATCCATTTCATTTACCGCTGTAAACTTTGACGTTTTCGAGATGTCAAGAACTATCTACATATTCCAAAACATTTTCAAATGTTTCATACTTTACAGAACTACTAATTTATTATTTTATAATGTTACTTAACCCTTTGACTGCTGAAGACTCTGAGCCGAAACGCTTCGCGTCGACGGCGTGCAGCCGGCACTAACTGTCGCTGGGGACTGAATACTTTTTCACGCAATTTGAATCTGTTCGGCGGTGTATTCAATTGTAATATTGTACAGAATCAAATTACTGTTACTTTATCCACTCCAAAATTAATATTTTTCAATTTTTTAAATATTTTTTATCTTCAATCTATATTATTTATTCGTCAAGGGTAAAGTTTTAAAACGCCATAATTTGATAATTATAATGTATTATAAAATATATAAAATGAAATGTACAAAACGAACTCCAAACCATACATAACTTTTGTCAAATGGCAGATGAACAGATGAAACGAATTTAAGATATAGGGAAAACTGACGAAATAAACGAGATTTTTCTTGTTGATAAGCAACAAGGTATGTTGTTTCTGAGTGTTACACGGATATGATAAAATAATTTCTTGAGAAATTCAGTAAGACAGCAGTAAATGATCAAAGCCGTCGCCGAGCGCACATGTGCGCCCATAGTCTATATCGACGGCTTGTGCTGGGCGCAAATGTGCGCCTATAGGCCACAGCGACAGTTTTCGCTGGGCGCATATATGTGCCCGTAGCAGTCAAAGGGTTAACCGTTTGAGTGCCATGGCCCTTTCTTATTTCCCGATCGAAAAATGCCAAGCGACGCGATAGCGTTCGTTATATTCCGTGCCGAAATATGCCAAAAAGTGCGATTCCACTGTTTTTAGCTTACATGCAATAAATATTTCCTACAGTTTAGTTTTGTTCCGAGATTCTCCTGAGAATAAAATTACTTCAATTTTATCTTTTTTTTACCTAGGACTGAAGGGTAATCGTAAAGTCCTGCATCGAAAGAAACGGAGCCTGCTGTGATTATGGACTTCGCAGCCTAGGGCGCTGGCGCTTTGCGGACAGAACAGAAGAAGCGCGATCACGCTGCTTAGCACTCAACGGTTAACACTATTCCTACCGACACTTCACGTGTACTTATTCCTACTGCGACATTCCCACGTAAGACAGACTACGAATTTTTTTCAGAAAATAAACAATAAAAAAAAAAGTGAATATTGAAAAATGCATTTTACGTATATTTGAGGAAAAGTCTAAAGTTTAAAGGCGATTCAATTATGTAGTGTATATGAAATTCTAATCAAAATTTTAAAAACGGTCATTTGACCGGTCGTGGTAGGAATAGTGTTAATACATCAACCTGATTACATGTTATATAGCAATACAAATTTCAAAATAAAATGTTCTGTTTTTAAGCTTGCATATAACTGTTCAGTCGAGCCAAGCTAAATAGTATTTTTCGGACGCATCAAATTCCGTTTTATTTGTATGTCAAAGGGTTAAACTTCACGATTTTTCCTATAATATACGTACAATACATTTTTCAATATTCGCTTCTGTTTTTATTATGTGTTTTCTACGAAAAATGTGTAGTTCGTCTTATCTACCGTAACCGGTCACAGAAAAACGTCAATTTATAAATCTAAACCCAACGAAGAAGTACTGATCCTTAGTTCAATGCATAACCCCGTAGAAGTCGAAGAAAATGATGCCCGTATATCAAAGACAATTAGACTATATACAGTAGTGGACAAAAGTTTAAGACAACAGTACAATGTAAAACATAATTTTATGTTTATTGTCATTATGGTAAAATGCTATTTATTGATTAACATAGAATATAAATTTTATTTATACCGTTATTTCTTATTGATTAATTTATCTTGACGTCTCCCAGACGTCAAAGTCTATAATGGCACATGAAATGAATGACGTCTGCCAGATAGTACGTCAAGGGGTTAACAATAGATCAATGAATATTTCATTTCAAATTTGGAAATACAGAAATGCATCAATCGGGAAGTAATAATGTAATTTTCAGTGATTTCATATTAGCAAGCAAGCATTAACTCGAACGCTAAGTGAACGTGTTTATAAAACAGAGCAGTCAGCCGGTCGTGTGACATGCTTTCATTTCCTAGATCTTAAAAGAAACTGCATGAAGCAAACCTACATTGAGCACGAAAAAACACGAATTATTGTCTGTTTCCGTCTCCTTTTAATCTCACTTAACTATATTTCCGATTCCCATCTAAAATTTACAACCATCAGTAATATGTAGAAAATTAGAACTGCACTTTTATTCGTAGTATTGTTATTGTACACTGTGGATTGGAATACTATACAACGTAATTGCAAGTAACATGATTTTAATTAGTTAGGGAAATAACCATGTTAGAGAAATAACTATTATTCAGGAGACTTCACGCTGAATCAAGTTTAATTATATAAAGAAACATCTTAACCCCTTGACAAACAAATAAAACGGAATTCGATGCGTCCGAAAGATACTATTTAATTTGCCTCAATTGATCAGTTGTATGTAAGCTTAGAAACAGAACATCTTATTTGGAAATTTGCATTGCTCGATGGGTATTCTTATTGTAAAATGAAGAATTCTTAAAAAATTTTAATCATGGTTTTGTACTATTGAAAAATTGTAAGGCATACGAAGGTGAAAAACATTATTTAATCGTAAAAGCGTGGGACGTACACGCCCTATACGGCCTGAACGGAAAGTCTTCAAAAAACGATCTGGCACGGAACGTGTTAATCGGGTTGATATATAATGTTAATGGACAATAATTATGTAACATTACAAAGTAATAAATTAGTACTTCTAAGAAGTATGAAACATTTCAAAACATCTCGACGTCTTCCAAACGTCATTGTATGTCGGAGGGGGGGGGGGGGGGGGGGTCAATCAAAACAATCAAAAAATCTTGCAGAAATTTGCTGATGTGGAAGGCATTCAAAAAATTCAATTAATATTTATTAAAACTTTCCGTGAATGATATTACTGATGCTATTCACCGTTTCAAGTTGCTTCTTTTCGTTTTATTTTACCAAAAATTAAATCAATAACATAAAGTACATTTTTGTTACGATAAATAACAGAATATTATAAAAAAATCAAAGAAGATGTTTTTCTTTCATATTTCGGACAACAAAATAAACGATGAATATTGTATTTTATAGTTTACGGATTAAGTGTATTTACTTGGGTTAATTAAATTTAGGAAGATAAATAATAACAGCCTATTTCAAATGAACGAGATTCGTATAAATACCAAGCGCACTGGAAAAGATGTCCATATTGCAGCATCAATTGTACATGAGAAATGCCATGCATGTATTATTATTTTTAACAATATTTTCTAAGTTGAAACTTTAAAAATGCTAAATTTCATAAGAATCAGAAACATTAAAGAGCCATCACTGATTTTAATAACATTTCTAAGTTTATTATATGAAATTCATTATTTAACATTTTTTATTTTATGCAAGAATATTATATTTAATGAAAATTAAGAAAATCGTCAACTTTTTCAATTATTAACTTAAAAAAAAAAATGTTTATCCTGGTAGTAATTAGATCTTTCACTTAAAATTTTGAGGTTTCTATCATAGATTTGAATTCAGTGATCCCAAAAATGTAAGACTATCGATTTTCACAAAAATTGTACGAAGTTATAAATTTTTGGCAGGTTTTCGGCAAAATATTTCACTGTGGGCCATTTATTCACAGAGCGATGCATCAAAATGGTGTACGTGGCTAACGTGTCGCTCCGTGGTCAAATGGCTTAAGTAAATATCTACTGTATATGTAAACACTATAATGCATGGAAAGACAAAAGTACGATCTGCTGTAACCGTATTCCTTGTAAACGGCAATATGGAGCAAACAATGGAATAAAAAACTACTAATTCGCAGTTTTCGAATTCGAAATTTTTCACATTGGTGTAAACATTTTAATTGCAGTCTAATTACGCGTGCTTGTACTGTTACTAATGTATTATTTTTTTAACTTGTTGAACCATATGTATCACTATATACAGTGCAACATTGATCATTCAAATCTTAAGAGAAATACTACTATCTGAAGGCTCTGTTTTATTCATAATTTGAGTAAGATACACTAGGCACTAATATTTTTGAAATTATATAGGGTTAGAAAAAGTAAATTTAGTTTTTAAGTAACAATTATGTACGTCTTTATTTTTCTACTACTTTAATTGCTTTTACCTTTGCACAAAATATCAGTGTTTTAAACTTTCATTTGAAATTCATCTTATTTAATAGTTTTTACATAATACAAAAATAATGATAAGGAATTAGAGATATGTAATAAATTTAACAATAGAAGATTTTTATATTTGACTGACAAAGAATTAACATTAAACTTTAAAGATAGTAAAAATGACACTTTGATTTATATTGCAGAAGTCAAACTTCTCTAAATTTTAGTTACAAAGGTAAAATAATCTACTTAAATATGTAGTAAATAATTCAAGTCATAGAGAGTTTGTACTTTGAATTAGAAATGTTTCCATAACAGAACGAAACAAATTCAACAAAATTATAGTAGTAGTGAATAAAAAGTAATTTTCCAATTATAGGTTTCAGTTAATTGATATTAATATATCATATGATAACAACATATATAAACAATAACTTTAATATGATCCTGCAAATAAAAATCAAGAGATATATTATTACAAATATTAAAATACTTTTCATATCACTCATATCAAAGTATTTTTCAATCTTATGAACTAATTTTTGTTGTTGCTTTAAATTTCTGTTGTTGCTATTTTAAATGTTACCACCAAAATTTCAAATCCAAGTGTTACACCACAAACCTGATGTTATATGAACAGATATAACACTTCTGTAGGTTGAATTTCTCACAACTTAATCATTTCAAATAACTTGTAAATTGTTGATTATAAAAAAAAATGTTTTAAAAAGTTATAGTATCATACATCCCTATTAATACAATGCAACTTTTATTTAAAACATTTCTTTCTATAATAAATGATTCATAAATTATTTGAAGTCATCAAAGTAATGAAATTCACCTTGTAAACATATTTTCAAAAATAACATTACTAACCAATTAATTGCATGGCATAAAAAATAGTATTTATCCTCACACATTCCAGTAAATTTTTCAATGTAGCTATAGCACCAAATAAAAACTTAATAATTAAATTTTATCAATTCCAAATTCCAAATTATTGGATAAACAATATAACTGAATTTGACGTAGTTATTAATTTAGGTTTTAATAATATTCAAAAGTTCATTATACAGTTATTTGTTGTAGCAAAAAAAATACTATAAAACAGTGTAATAAATATTTACTTGTTACATAATTCTTTTCCCAAATAATGCGTGCAATCAATTACACACTACTTATCAACAGCTCTCTTTATATATATTAATTACAAACGTCACGTTGAAAAAACATAACTGTCAAGGTACACAAATCAGTTAATAATTCAAATATTCACTGTTACATAAAACCATTTTTTATTAAGACCTTCTGGTTTAAAATCGTTTACATTTTCACAAAATAATTTTGCGTCTTCGTGCATTAAAAGAATTCATAAACTGTTCCTTAACCAAACTCACATAATTTTTACGATACATCATATCGTTATCATTATATCTATAATATAAAATTTATAAAATCTGAAGTTGTTGATTATCAATTTATGACCGTTATTACCACTATTACTGAATCGCAGTATATTTCACAAACATTTCACAAAGTACATTGAACTTTGGGGAATGATAATAATCAGGGTTAATCCGCTGCACCAGCACCAATTTCCAAATTTTCATGCAAAAAAACACTACTCACTTCTTAAATTTCACACTGAAACTACTCCTACCTCATGCGCAATAAAAGCACCGTGTTCTCAGCTTTTCGTCATCGTCGCATCCTCAAATGTTGTACTGCATGTAATGACCAGATATGAAGAAAAAGCGTCACAATGTGAGCGTTTGACTAGGCAGACGTGATTACGCAGCCGCGAATACTAGGTACTCGTAGAAGGAACTACTCTCGAGTTAAAATCGATGCCACGATCGAGACAAGGTACCACCAACAGGTTAGAAATTATACGAAAAATCAAGATCTCAGCGATACAGTTAAACGCTGAAAAGAGGCTTCCCTTCTACTAACTTGTGACAGCTACGCCATTAAACTAATGGACTGTGAACCAATCAGGTTTTACCATTTTGGAAGGTGAACCAATACATGAAGCATACACTACCAACCTTTAATAAACAAATGTTTCAGTTGCAGAAAATGATTCATAATCTTGCTGTTAGATATCGCTTTAATACAGGAGGGAAGAATTAAATGTCATCTCCATTAGAAAATAGTATGAAGAGCCTTCAGAGTTTGATTTTTAAGCAAATAATTTTTAAAACGTAAAATACTTTTCGAATAATATAATTAAATGATTGAGGAAAATATATATGAAGATGCATCTTCTATACGTAGTTGGAAAATTCTGTTTGAACTTGTTTAATTGTAATGGAAATCTTGCCTGATAAATTAGAAAAAATTAGTTGGTAGATTATTAAAATAAGTAATTGTGAACTGTTACAATTTTTTAATTCGTTAATGCAATCTTAAAATAAAACAATGATCTAATTTTCGATATCATTACTAAATTACTGCAAATTTCTTAATCATATTTTAGTTCGCTTATCATTAGAACTCTTAACTACTGTTTTACTTTGTATCGAATTCAATTAATCTATAGTAGATTGAAATTCGATTGTAATCAGTTAAACAAAATAATAAAATAATAATTAGTTAAAATAATAGATGTAAAATTCATATTTTTCATTCTATATTCATCATTATTACTATTATTATTATTATTATAGTAGATAAAAGTTGAAAATAAATGTAAATGGAAACTGGCAGAAGCAAATATTTGTATTGTGACAAAATGTTGAAGACTTTTATTATTTGTTTTAAAATTATTATTACTATTATCCCTGTAGTGATTAACCATTTTTGTATGCGATCATAATTGTTTGTCATCATTAAATACTAATGGAATAATGTATTCAAAATAGAAATCATACAAAAAATGTTACTGTTTACTGGCTTTGAAAATAAGCAATTTTATTTTTTTTTTATAAATACTCGTATTTAAAACATTTAAGCCGTTTAAAATAAAGTGCTCTTTATTCATAAACATTTATCGGATTCAATACTACAACTTTAATAATCTAAGCACGTTGTAAAACATATATCTGTGTAGAGTGTAGACAAACGGTGCATTTCAGCAATTCAGAAATGCAAATGTTTTGAATTATAATAATATCATGAATAAATTGTATATTCTAAAGAGAGGAAACTTGCTATGTGTTATGGTCATTCTAGTAACTTATGGCAATATCGTAACAATGGGTTGGCAGCAGTGTCGTCCGGCGGGGCACGGCTCGCCAAGCTTCGGCCGCTCAGTCAAGAAACTCGACTGCATCGAATCAGTACAAACGAGGTTAAAATCGTATGAGCCAGGAGCGAGCTGCTCTCCGCTGCTATTAACTCTGCTTTTACAGCAGTGGTTTTTCTATCGTGTCTGCATATCGTGAGGTTTTCCGAGTGATGGGATTAAGTGCCGTAATATTTCGTTGTGAACCGTGATATTTTCCAGTTCCTCGCAGGTTAAAGGACGAGGCAGGCGGAAACGAGAACGACAAGAAATTACTGGCTTTTCTTCTCTCAGCCCCGAGTACGCGGACGCACGCCGCTCCTGGACTCCCTTATAGACGCCCATGTATTATATATTAAATTCATTTCCGAAGAACAAATTAGCCTGGTGACAGTGATGAGTGTTTCCTTGCCTGTGTTCGTCGTCGTGGCTGTTGTTCGAGGCTTACGTGACTGTGACCGTGACTGCTGTGTTGCCGCCGCTACCGTGATGTGCTTCGTATGCTGGGTCGCCAAGCAGGTGCTGTAAGTACAACTTCTTTAGTTTTTTACTTTCAATTCGTGTTTTATTGTTTACGAAATTATGGCAGATGTAGTAGTTATTCCTAAATATTCATTATTGATACCATATCCGTGCTTGTTTATGTGCTACAAATGGTGCGAAGGTCAGTCCAGAAATGGATCCAAATCGTAATTTTTTATCACAATTATTTACCTATTATATACCTTATGTTGTGTCCTCTGCTCGATGCAACTACAGATTCGGACATTCCTTAATACTCTTGTCATGATAATTTATGGTGTTCACTGTAAATGTTTTGAGAATAGCCCAGCAGCTGTACCTCAAATAAAAGACATTTATGTTGTAAAAGAAGAAATATAATTATTCCTATTTCGTATTTTTCGATGTACAAGATTTATGAGTATCGATTTGTAGGAAAATCTGTGACGAGAATTTGTTCACGGTCGAAAGAAAGCATAACGGGGACGTTGCTCCTATGGGCCGATAATGTATAATTGCAGATGAGAGTATTTTCCGCCACAAGCATCCGCCTGTATTTTTCCCCCTTTTGCGAGAGATAACGAATGCGTTTAGCGGGGCTGTTTTTCGATGTGGTTGCTGCGCAATAAAGACAGCTGGAAATGGGAAAAATTTATTAAAAAAGATTTTCTATTATTTATACAATGTATTTTCCATTTCTATCTACTTTCTGATTGTTTTCTCGAAGCGATAGATTTCTCATGTCATATTTGTTCTTCGAGACGCATACGCGCGCACGCGCATGTGTATGTGTGTGGTGTGTGTATATATATGGCGCATTTCTATGGCGAGGCTGTCTCTCTGTTCTCTATAGTCGGCCGTTGAAAATGAAAACCACGCGCTCGGTTCATACTGAATTAGTTTAGATATTTTTCCCAAAACAATTTCAATTTTGAAACTCCCGTTCTTAGAAGCTTGACTTTATCATAAAAAACACCGTAATCGTTAAAAACGCAAGAAAAACAATTAATCATATGTGAAACTGTTATGACTTTCTTCCAGGTTATGATCATTGCAAAGTCGATTAAACTGTGATCGTCTATAGTCGTGAAAACATCAATATGATGGATATTGAATTAAATGAATATTTAAATGGTAACCAAGAAATTCCGTGATTGTAGTAACTGTAGCCTTTTGCTACACGGTACTTATGGTGGTTCATACAATGTACCTACTTAAGTAATCTATTGGTAGCATTTGATGTGAAAATTTCTAAATGATTTTAATATAAATAATAACAAGCAAATATGGTGGTATTTCGTTTAGAAATTATGGAATTATATACCGTTTAGAAATTCTATTGACTACCGTTGTAGAATCATGCAATTTTTTAAACGGTACTTAAAGGCTGGCACCAATGCATGCCGCTTCGGAAATCTATAAAATTGACAGTTACTTATGTAACACAACACGCAGAATTGCAAGAGAATCCAGAGGCGATTGGACGCCATTTTTCACTGAAGTCCTTAACTCATTAAGCAAATAGGAAGTAACGGTCGTCCGTGTGACTCTGTGTTGCGTTAGTGACGTGTATCGTTCCGACCAACAGATTTTCGATCCGCCATGTTTTTCTTGAAAACATTCAGCTCCTTGAACCACGGAATTCTATTTTCTTGTTTAAGCAGTGAAATTGTAAATTAATGCAAAACCCGTCAAGACAGTTAATTAAGCATCTGATTGTGTTAAAAAGACTCCGATATAACGATATATAGACATTTCTCAAAAGAGATTCAATTTTTACATTACAATTCGTATTCATTTCTGAAATTCAATTTTCCGGTTACTATGTTTAAGATGGGAAACATTTATGAAATTATTGAAAATATTAAAAAGATGAGAAGTTTCATTCGATATCGACGTCCATCATAAATGCCATCCATTTTTTAACATTATCAATGCTGAACTGATATTATCAGTTTGTCTCGTTTCAGTTAAATGTTATTTATTTCTTAAAATGTGAATTGCAAATTAAACTAAATAAGGATATATAATGGGAATTACATATTAATATAATGCGATTCCAGTTTCCTCGAGTTGCTACAAATTAAGAAAGTTAAATGTATGTTACACTAATGATTGGATTTGTAGAGCTATGCAAATAACAATATTTCTCAAAGGGGAGGATTTAAACAATACAACATCGATTTCACCGCGTATTTGTAGAATGATGGAGATTTTTAATATTACATATGTATGAAATATCAGGTGTAGGTATTTAATAATTTTACAGATATAAATAAGTTAAATTAGGTACCTTCACTGTGCTATAAAACAAAATTTACAAAATAGCATTGATGGAAAAATCATGTAGTTTGTTTTACTGTTTGCTCATCTAATGTGATTATCATAATAATGATTATGTGTTTCAGTAATTTAAATAGCGACTTGCAAAGATACTCTCAATTATATTAACAGTTATTAAATATATTGTTATTCCCTCCAGCACATTATTTTTATTAGCTACCGTTCATAATTTTTGTTATCTGCAGTTAGGGTTTTTTGTTTTTTACGTGTAAACTAAACGTCAGGACTTTTGTTTTTCATGCATTATAATCGTAATTTAATATCTGTTTATTTAGTAACGATTTTTCTTGTAATTTTGTAACATAAATGTTGTTACTACACTAAAAGTATGAAGTAAAGAAAAAAAGGAAAATTTATCTAACTGAGAATCGTCGTTTAAGCAATCACACAATCGTTCAATTGTGATACACTGTTTTGTATGCGTTGTGTTATATTTTCATGATTTCAATTATTTATATCCTTAAAATTATATACCATCTATGCGATTAAATGTAAATTCAAATTAATATCAGATAATTTAGGGACTTAATTCTAAACTGGTAAGATAGAATTTTCATAACTTATTGTACTTTAATTTTTCTCTATCGATAAATTAAATTTTTATATTTTTCGAGGGAAATATAATAATGCACTTCGAATTGTATAATGAAGAGGGCAACCAATATATTACAAGTATTATAACTAGCTTATTGGTGCTTAATAAAATATAATGTAGATATAATATTACAAAATAATGTGCAGACCTACGTATTATTAAAGGTATATAAGTACATAATATGTATACGCATATACAGGGTGTGGCACATAAGTGTCGTCACAATTTTTCAGGCACTTCTAATAATTGAACAAAAAGATATTTCCGACGAAAGTTAATCAGTTACAGGTCTGCTATATATCTCTATATGAAAAGTTAAAAAACAAATTGATCTATTACATAATATTGTATATTTTTTACGTCGTATTATTATAGCTCGTGTCAAGACAAATTCAACGATCTCCTATAGGATAACTTTTGGATGACTTTGAAGTGAGAAATTTGAGTTCAATCAGCAAAGATGTAATCGAAATGTTGAACGAAACAGAATACCGTTGCGGCTTTACGAGATAATCTAATGTTTCTTTTTATCATGTGGCTATTATTAGATTTTTAAACATTTACTAACCTGTTGGACGTTTATTATGTAAATTTTCATGTTATTCATCCAGTCGTAGTATCGTGTGTCTTCTTATAAGTTATCGTATAAGAATGAATAAGTTTTGTCTACGTTTTGTAAGACATGTTAGCTGTCTTTAATGAATCTTAGAGAACAATTTCCGAATACAATTTGTCCATCTGGATGTCTCGCTTGTTCGCAGTTTATTGCACTTGCCGTGGTAAACAAGAGAAAACCCATAAAATAAGGGACCTTATTCATTATAATTTGTTCTTATTTTCCGAACAGATGGCTTATAACGTGACAATGATCTATTTAGGAAGTGGTCGGGAACTTTATTTTTGGCGATTTTTAACACTTAAAAAATTTACGGACATTTGCTGTATATCTGTTTCTAATGTATATATACTAAGAAGTAGATATACATCATACACAATTTGAGATTGCAGAACTGAGAGGGAAATATAATTCGGGTATATTCGTATTACTCCATCGATAAAAGTCAAAAATTACTAGGAATAGTAGTAATTGTTTTGGCAAATCTTGTTCACGAAATTTGAAACCTGTCAAATTGACAGGTCCCGTAAAACTGGTGTTAACACGTTAACTGCCAACTCTACGAGATAACTTGTAGCTTGCGTTCTTGCCTAGGACGCCAACTACGAGTTATCTCGTAGCATGTTTACTTGCAATATTTGTGCGGCTATGAGAAAATTTGTAGTTTATTAGTGTAAATATGAATAGATGGCCTCCGGGAAGAGAAAAAAAAAATCAATATTAGCTTGAAAAAAACAGAAAATTTATCTATAAATGAACAGATAATCATTCAATGTTTGTACAATATAAACAAGCAAAAGTCAGTCTTTTTTTTTTAAGGAACCCAATTTATATGGTTTTTGATGTTTACTATGAACTGTAATTAGGGCTTTTAACAATATAACGTGTAAAAATTAAATTATCATTTTAGACCGGAATCCTGAAAAGTACCATTGCAGTCAACGTGTTAAATATGGTATCAAAATCGGTATTCCAAACGATTTTAAAACTTTTGCAAAAGACTATTGCTATTACTGTATTGAATTTTGCGTACACGTACCCGTATGTGGCAGCGTGTATGTCAACAAAGACTGTCGCTTATCTGCTGTACACATAAACACATCACGGCGGCTGAAACGGCAGCCAATCTATACAACGAGTAAATTCGTCAAAAAGTATGTTATGTAATACATAAAAACTTATTAACCATCGTTGTAAGGTGGATTACAATTGTGCTTTATAATATATTTCGTGTCTGTCCTAATAATGCTCCTATTGTCGCTGGAATATCTTAGATATGGCTAAAGTTATAGAAAGATGTTTCTTACAAAAGTTGTTTAGTACAAAGGGAGACATAATTTGACATAAATATTTTTCTTATAGCTGGAGCGATGGAGATTTCTTGGTCAAATTATCGTATTTAAAACGTTCGTCGCCACGACACCCATATTAGGGTGACGCTCTTTTTCTTAAAGTTAAATAGGATTTTAATTTTTAATTTTAACAGGAATTCAATGGAATAAGTATTGAAGTATAACATATATAAATATAAAATACATAAAATAAAAATAAAAAGTAAACATTTTTGCTGTTTTAATATTTTTTTACCCCAGTTTTCTGTGCAATCGGATTTGGACCCAGCGAGAAACTCAGCCGAATCACGCTGGGCGACGAACGTGTTAAATGTGATACTAATCATTTTTATCCGTAGTACTGTGGCTCGTTTCGAGACAAATTCAACGACCTGCATAACGATGAAATTTTGTCGTATGGAACTTTATGAAATCATGAAGAATCTCCAGGTCGTTCTGGTTAATACCTGTCATTCATTACCGCGCCAGCCAGCGGAACCCAATTTTTCCTTTACGAGGGCAGGTAGAAAATTTTCTACGAGGTACTCCGAAGGGTCCGCGCATCGCAGTCAGTGAATGAACGCGATATTGTAACGTTATTTGCTGTTGCAGCCGATAGATTTATTTCGTTAACGTCTGATACAGCAATAGGAGACTTCTGTGATTTTTTCTTTACAGTGCTTCCAGTTTTCTGAAATAATGTAGCTGTTTTGTTGATTGCTTCCAGGTCTGATCTTAACCATATCCATACCCTCGTAAGAGGACTAATTCTGGTTTTTCTTTGATGGTTGAAACCATCTTTTTTTACTATCTAAATATAAAGATGATTTTTTACTTTCCAAATACTCTCACTGCCTATTTTTCGCCCCCCACGCGCTTATAACCAGAGTATTCTTGGCAAATAAATAATTAAAGAAGTTCGACGAGTAAATAAACATTTCGTAGATTTTCTATTCGCTCTCGTAACAGAAAAATTGAGTTCTGCTAGCGGATGCATTATGGGAGACACGCCGGATTAACCGGATGTTCTTCATGATTTCATGTAGTCCCATACGATGAAATGTATAATAATAGGAGAAAAAAGAATCCTGCCACGTTTTTCAAATACAAACGATTCACGAATACTTAACACAAATTCGTAATCGCATACTGTTCCGGACGAGCCTCCAAATTGTAGAAAAAAAGGAATTATCCGTTCAAATTACCTTGACCGGGAATTGAACCCTGGGATCTTTCGCTTGCCAGGCAACTGCTTTAACCACTAAACTACCCAGACCCAACCGGCAACTTTTCTTTCTTTTCCTAGTTTATTTATTAAACCTATACCCGATTTACCGGACGCCGATCCAACAACAAGCTCGGTCATCCTGATATTGTGTGTGGCCGTCCTCGGCCATGTTTTCAACACAACTCGATTCCCGAATATAAAACACAATTCGCAGTCGTTCGCTTTCTCGGACGAGCCCCCAAATTGTAGAAGAAAAAGAATTCGTCGTTCGGATTACCTTGACCGTGAATCGAACCCGGGATCTTTCGGTTACCGGATAACTGCTTTAACCACTTTTTTTCTGTAATATACGTTTATTGTGACAGAATAATTAAATAATATAAAACAAGGGGTACAATAAACCATGACGTACAAAAGGATAACAAAAAGAATAACAGAAATAACAATGAGATCGATGGCTCTAGCTTAGAGCGCTCGTGATCTTAAACTAGATAAATTAATAATTGCGTTTACCGCTTAATATGATATAAAACGAAGTGCTAATTTATACTAGGAGAATTAATTGTTTAGAATAGAAAGGCACGGAAAAACTATACTATATATTGACAGAGGTTGTGTATGTTGGTGGTGTGGGGGAAATGGCGTAGGTTCGGGGCTGTGATTGGGGTTGGATAAAGGGGGGGGACTTTAATCCTTTCGTTACGGCGATTCGGTCCGTCGTAGTGCCACTCCTGAACGGAACTCTCCGCTGAAAGTGTACACATTACGCGTGGACAGCATATTTTAGAAGAAAAGGGATCTCTCTTTAAAAGAATATACTTGTAATTTCTACATAAAAGATATAAACTTATTTGATGGGTACAAAAAGGGTCTCATCAACAATTAAAGATAGTGAAAGAATAATGTATAACAATGATTCAAAATCACATCATGCATGCCGGATATATCCTGCGTTCGGCTCCGCGGATTATCATGTGTATGCCGGATATATCCGGCGTTCGGAGCGAAAGGGTTAACCATTAAGCTATCCTCAAACCCAACCGGCAACACTTCTTTTCCTAGTCTATTTAGTAAAACATATACCGATTTATCGGACGCCGATCTTATAGCTCGACTGTCCTGACATTGTATGGCCGGCCCCTCGGCCACATTTTCAACACAACACAATTCGCGAATATCATACTTTTCATCATGCTTTTCCGGACGAGCCTACAAATTGTAGGAGAAAAAGAATCTGCCGAATATAATTTCTGAATTTACTAAATGGAAGTTTTAATTAATATATATTTCTCTACAAACTTTATAAAAACAGTGTTTTTGTTATAATTTTATTTCATCATGGTTACCACATATAAGTAAGAATAAGTTAAGAGTACATTTAACTTATTAAATATGTAAGTGAAAATAATAACGCTTCACTAGTATTGATACGATGGGACCTCTATATTCATGATTTTGTACAACCGCGGTCACACAACGTATTCCTAGCAAATATAGAAATTTTACTACTACAGTAGAATTTCGATTATTGCATGAAAATCTTGACCGTGTCCGGTGGGGACAGTAATGCTCATTGCTTGGAAACAAAATGTAGAGAAGGGCAGACAGCGTGTCGGACCGATCGTGATTGGTTACCTCAATTGTTGCAAAACCTCGGCTCCTGCACGAATTTTTAGTCCCATTCTTTGAAAAAATCGGTGGGTTTTTGCTCCAAATTACTAACTAGCTTCTAACAGAATTTAATACATCCCCCGTACAAAGTAAAATATAATTTATTAATTTAATAAATTATTACAGTTAATGAAAATATTCAAGAAACTTTTTCGATATTTGTTATTAACAATTTTTTGATTAATTTGTATTATAGTTATTTTTTTATTATTAGAATAATTATTAGCAAATAATTTAAATCTAATTGTTATTATAATTTTAAGTTTTATTTATATATATGAATTCATTTTATTTATCTATTTATTTATTTACTTATGCTTATTATTTATAATGGCAAAAAAAGTTATATTTTAATTGTTGAGAACGTTATTGTAAAGAGAAAGCTTCGATCTTCAAATACACCGTGATTTTGGTTGCAAAAACAATTTTCCTATCAAATGAGAACCGTTTGATTTTTTTCAACATATTGCAAACAATTATCTTCACTTTTACAACCGTTCCTTTACAGAAAAGAATTTTTAGCAGAATTCAACATAGGGTCGTTAAAGAGAAGGATCTGTTCTTTAGAATGGCCCTTAGAAGATTGTAGTGCGACTTCTTTTTACGAAGTTACAGCAGTTCAAACATGGACACTACTTCAGTGAACGTGGACTCAGTTTTGCTCATAACTGTACACGTTAATACGAATGTACATTTTTTTTTTATCCTTAAGTTGTTCTTAATTACTTTTATTCTATTATTGATTTGTTAAACTCATTTTATTATTGTAGTACACAACAGGATACAGGAATACATAATATGTATAAACAGTAAAACTTTAGAGTAAATTATACATTGTAGTTAAAGTCCCTGGCGGTGGAAGGAGGTAAAAAAATTTACATGTATTACCTAACTTTATCTTGCTATTTTTAGTTCATTAGAAATTTTACTTTATATATTGTAACTTTTACTCGAGCCATCATAAAATTTGTATCATTCGTAAATTAAGTTGAATTACTAAATTTTAATATATTTGATCGTTCAATTGAAATTATACAAATAAAATTATTGCTGGTTAAACTGGTACGTATTGCGTTCTTATTTGCAGTAAATAAATTAAACTGAAAATTATACGGAAAACCACTGAATATAAAGCAAATCAATCAATGAATATAATCAAATCTTTCTTTATATTTTTTACATAAAGTTATTATTTAAGTTTTCAAAAACAGATCACAATAAATTTATAATATTTCTGTAAAAAATTGCGTATAGACCCTTTCAACTACATTGGTAATTCTAGTGTCAATGCCGTGACATCAATCGTTGTCAGAGCTGCAGGGTTTAATTTACGACTTCTCTGTATCGTAGTGCGTGCTGTACTAGAAAGTTATATTTAGGTTGAGAACCAGTGCACTTCGGTCATGGAGATTAGATATCGTCGGTGTAACATAGAATAGTAACAGAATCTATCGTCTTCTTCAGAAAACGCATTGCTGTTCGTTTGACTACTTTTCGTTTAAACCGATGAATCAACGATTTCTGATCGAATGTAGCTAACAATACCTAATCAAGTAACGTGTAATTCTGTGAAATGAACCTGATGGCCTTCTAATTTTTCATTCGTTTCAAAAGATTCACGTTGTCTAGAAACAAGTGTAGAAAAAGAATTTCAATTTATATATATCAGGAATTTTCTGGAGAATAGAACAGATGGAAATTAAGAAACTTAATTAAGTTTGAAAATTGGGAGCAATGGTGAAACTACAGGGATTCACAAATTGGAGAAAGTAAAAAACGAAGTCAGTAGAGTGAGAAGAGAGGAGCGGTTTGAAGTACTTGAAATCGGCACTAAAAGTTACAAAAAGAAATTAAAGGGGTTAAGGAAGTTCAACTAATTAATAAACTTAAAGAAATTGAAGATAATCGAAATACTGGAGAAACTCGAGTCAGCCTTAATAGTCGAAGAAAAAAGTTGAAGTGTTTCGAGAAGATCTAAAAAAAACCTAATAAACTTAAACTTTTCTATGGTTATATTTTTATGTGATTCCGTGAATTGTATAAAAATTTAATGCGTTTTTGTCGGAAAATGCAATTTGAGTTAATGTCCGTAGAAGTAAAATTCTGGAGACCGGAAAGAATAAAACTAGGAATCCCGGTAATCGCGGAAAGTCATTGAAAGTCGTGTTTGAGGGTCAGTGCAAACGGTGGTCGAACGAAAGGCGGATTTGTCGTTGATTTCCGAGCGGCTTCTTGCGTGCGGGAAAAGTAGGTTGAGCGCTGCTTGGCCTGGAGGACCGCCTAGTTTTTGTCAGAATCGATATGTCAGAAAGGCGTGCACGAATCGTCGGCTCAAGGGTCGCTTCCGTGGTGTCTTTCCTCGGAATTTCATAATCTGCTCTTATCGTGCATGCTGCAAATGTCATGTACAACTGATAGTAACTTAGAGAGGTAAATATTAATGCACTTTTGTTAATAGTGGAAGAAAAAACGGTTGAAACCGGCGTACTTTAACACGATGAATTCCCCTAGCGTAAATCGGTAGAGTTTCTGCGTGAATCGGTGGACTCGCAATGTAAGCAGCGCAATATTATATTTGCTTTATAGTTTATTGTTACTTTATATCGTATATACTCGTCATAATTGTGTTAGAAATAAAATTACTATAAATTACCTCAAAAATCTTGTTTTCATTAGACGGAGAAAAGTATTACCCGTTTATAAGAAACATAGCCGTCTCTCAGATGTGGCTGACGTGGCGTCGAACGTGTCAAGGTGTATGCGAGAAAATTGCAATGCTTTGTTCGACACGCATATTTCTTGTTTCGTTCTTCGGTATTGCGTTAAGGACTTCAATGTTTGTTTATCGGTGTGTATCACAAGATCATTCTAAATGAAAATGGGGAAAAAGTTATACTTGGTTTATTTAAAGATTTATACCAGAGGTCTGATACTTTACTCGTATTTCGCCCGTTTTATTACGTTCGCCCGTTACGAACCTTTTTCTCAAAAGCCTTGCTTAAGCACTCTAACATATAAGTGTTGGAGATAAATAAAAAAGTGCAGTTTTTTCCTTTAATTTTAATATTTATTTTATACAGGTTTTGAACGACACGGTATCTGCGTCTCCTCGCGAGTCACCATAGACAATAAATCGCATACTGTTCGAAAAAGTAAACGCAGTTTCTTGAAGACGGGATAGCGGGCGGAGGTTGGTCGTTTTTTTGTTTTCTTGCCGATCGGACGACCGGGTAGACTTTTGTCGCAGCAGGCCCAGAGTGTTTTAGCATAGCGCGTATATACGCAGTGTACCTCTTTTCGGATACATTGAAAGGGACACTACGCGCGCGAAACGTATTTTCTACCCTACTTTGTCCACTGTATTGAGCGAGGAAATATCGTTCGTGATCTAACATTCTATTTCCAACAATAAGAATATAAATATACTGCTGTGCATTAATTATTTTCTTTCATTTTCCATAAAATATTATTACCAATGAATAAATCAAGCTGCTGCAAGTTTTATGCATCAGTTTATTTTATTACCATGTGTCTTCAAATGAAATTTGGAAACGTGACCTTTCAGAAAATTACCTTTAACCCTCCGACTACTGAAGCTTGGCGGCCTGGCCATGGGTCTTTCGAGACCCTCACGGATATTCCACTAATGCATATTTAGAACCGTCCAAGCGGCTCACCAATGCTACGCTACCCAATGTGACGATCGCTCGAGACCGAGGTCCTCACCGATACTGTATGCAGTGACAATCACCCAATTCATAGGAAGATATAGGAGCGTATACGAACAAATAATAATAACGTGAATTATCAAACGTCGAAGCTATATTTATTATATATTTACGTATTGTCACGTATGCTATATAAAATTTGCTGGATTTTTCTGGAACGGCCGCTGCAAATGGGTCTTTCATAATTATCGCACACGGTTATATATTTATTATCATTGTCTACACAAAGACAACACGGACCTATCTCTAATTTTACGTTTCTACATAGTGCTGAAAACTAAAATCTAAATAATAAATACAAAAATAATATACAATACTAAATACAAGAATAGTGTAAATTACAAAATATTAAATACTAAAATATAATGCTAAAATGCTAGAACAATAATAAAAGCACAGAAATATAAAGTAAACTCTGAAATAAAGAATTGTTTCGATTTGCTGCACACGTTTCTTCTTCAGAGCGTTGCCAAACTGACTGCCGTCGGTTTCGTTACTTCGGCACTCTGACGGAAACATATATGCGTTAGTGCGATCGTCACTTTTCTCCTACCACACAGCGCCCGTCGTTGTATGCGTTATCGCTTTCAAGGGACTCTCAGCATGGGTTACGAAAGACCCAGAGACCGCAGGCGGAGGGTTTAAAAGGAAAAGCATTTTATTTTGACATTTTTGTAGAAACCTGCTGCGTAAGCTAATCCTAAAAGTTTTTCACTTCTTTTGTTTGTTTTTTTTTACGTTTTTCTTTTTATTTTGTTCTTTTTCCCCTCTGTTTTAGTGTTGCATTGACAACGCGGTCATTAGCGACAAATTTAATTGTTTTCTTAGATTCTGTGATATCATTCAGTCTCTTTTAGATGCTTTAAAGTATTCTCAATGTGTTTCTGACCATATAATCGCGTGTAAAGAATATTCTGAAGCATTGTGTGTTCCTTTGATTTTTATCAATTTTACTTCATGCTGCATTTCTGCTAATCGTATTCGAGATCTTGGTATCACGTTTACTTCGTATTTTTCTTTTAAAATACATATTGAAGCTATTACTAGTACAGTTTTTAAATCAGCTGGTTTTATACACGGAGCATCCAAATATTTTAAACATAATAATTTGCATTTCTCTACTGTTTTGTTCGATCTCGTATTGAATACTGCTCCATCATTTTGGTCGTTTTATCATCGTTATTTAAGCCACTATATAGGAACGTATTTAACATAAATTTTTACTTCCTGATGCTGGTTTCCTTAATGCTTCTATGGCTTACAATGACCATAACTGATTGCGCATTTGTTTATTTATATCTATACGAGTAAGAACCTATTCTTACAATAATAAAAAGAAAAAAACAAATTTTGTGTCGATTGAACTTAAACGTTGAAGATTTGGCCGTTTTCTTTGCATGGAAAGCATTAAATGGCTTACCTTCACCTTCACCGAAATCCTATTATTTAAATTATATGTTCGTTACCCCGACTTAAAGAACCATAATCTGCATACAGATAATATAATTGTATCAAGTGTATTATTATTCATGAAAACGAATATTGTAATCAAATCGACATTTTTCTGTCTTCTGCTGCATTCAAGCGATGTTTTCTTAGGATTCTATCTGGTGATATTTATTAACCCTTAACGCTTTGATTGCGGAGCGCTCTTGGACGAATCCATCAATATGGACGGCGAGTTTTTCGCTTGTCAGTCGCTGTGACTTGTCCACTGACTAGTGACCAAAACAGTACCCAGAAATTTGATACCATTCTTAGGGTTTAAAAAATAATAATGGCAAATAATAATAGCATATTTAATTGCTAGATTGCATAGGACAATAAATTCCATGTTGAATTAATCGGTAAAACAGTAATAAAGGTGTTATAGTAACAAAATACAGAGGGCGTATATTTACGCCTTTCGTATATATTGATGGATTTGTGAGGGCGTATATATACGCCTTTCGTATATATTGATGGACTTATGAAGGCGTATATATACGCCTTTAGCAGTTAAAGGGTTAACGAACGAGCGCATTTTTCTAAAACTATGACCAGTAGGTCGACGGATTTTTAGGAAATTATGTGCTTTATTTCCAGAGCGAGAAAAGGTGCATAATTAATATCGCTTTATTGGATTTTATGAAAACATACAGTAATAATAGGTAGTCTATGAACAGATATGTCCATACAAAAGAATACTGAAATGAAAATTTCAGAAAAATAATAAGAATTGAAATAAACAAATAGATGCGTGCATGTAATGTATAGATTTGTATACATTTATAAATTTATTTTTTATAGATTAACGATATATTTATACAAAATTACTTATATTTTTTTTGGGTGTGGTACTTTGCTTTGCCATATTTTATAAGGCTTAAATTATGGATAGAAAAAATAAAAATAGCACGCATGTACGCACAATTTCGTTTCTCTTTCTTCTAACAGATAGTGCAGCGAAAATGACGATAGCAAACTTTATTGACCGTATATAAAACGATGTATTTTCGCTCAATTCTCGGAGAGGAATGAGAAGAATGTGCTCCAGAGCGCGACGAAAAACAATTGCCGATCGCCCTTAATTGTTGCATGTATAATTAAAGCCAAACCTAACAGATTTTCCAAAATATCACGTCATGCCGCGTGTATGGCGGCGTTCGATTTTTTAAGAATATTTATAATGTCGCGAATATGGTGGCATTCGTTCGTTAACACGTTCCCTGTCGGACATTTTTTTAAAGACTTTCCGTTCAGGTCAGCGTGGGGCGTATACGCCCCACATTTTTTTTATGGTTGACACAAGCATGTTTTTTGTGGTATAATACACAATATTTCAGTAATTTAAAACCATAAATTTAAAAGAAAGGCATATCTCTTTATAAATTTAAACCAGAAAAGCAATCATTTTTAGTTTATTTGACAAAATATTGTTAAAAATATACCTTTTTTTAAAGGCTTTTTTCCGGCGTGGGAGGAAATTTTAGCATGGGACGTATACGATCCACGCTGAACTTTCCGTTCAAGCCGTTCGGTGGGTATTCTCATTGTAAGATGAAGAATTTTTAAAAAACTTTAATCTTGGTTTTGTACTATTAAAAAATGATAAGGCGTATGTAGGTTAAAAACATTGTTTAGTGGTAAAAGTGTGGGTCGTATACGCTCCACACGGGCTGAACGGAAAATCTTCAAAAAACGGCGTAGCACGGAACGTGTTAACAATTAATCCTTTATCACGTTATTATTTATTCTACATTTTAAAACATCTTAAACTATCCGTACATAAATAAACAAATAAATCGTCATTTTAAAGAGGATCATTTTTTTCAACATGTTTTTCCGTCTCCCTCTTAGTTCAACTTGCGATATCGTATTATTAACTGTTCAAACGTGGCATCTTTATTTTTCTTCCTTTACGGTTAGCGTGGATGTAGCATCGAATAGACTATTACCAGAGAGATACCTATCTGTGTATCGTTTAAAATTCTTTAAATTTGTTCACTATAATATGTAAGAAAGGTATACAGAATACAAAAAGTACACAAGAATATATCGAATGTGTGTTGTTCAGTAGAGGTGTGAGAAACCGATTAGTGAGGACGTGTCGGGAAAAGATTGAGTTGAGGCGGGGCGGGACTGGAAAATTTCGGGTTTGCATAATTGCTAATCTACTGTTTGTAGGTAAGCTGTTCAATCATAGCATCACTTGCCCTGATTTATTGGAAAAACTCCATCTCTATGCTCCGATCTATAATCTTAAACATGTTTCTATTTTTCGCCCAAAATCTCATCGCACGCTTTATGGTAACTATAATTGTTTAAACCTTCACTCTTAATTAGCGTTATCCTTTATGAACCTTTTATTGACTATCTTCATATTTCCTATATTTCTTTTAAAAGTTCTGTCTTAACTATAATTTCCTTTCACTATCTTCCTTAGATTAGGTTCTATCTTATTACCATTTTTATTCTTCTTATTATTAATACTTTAATTACTACTTTTATTAATGTTTTTATTATTATTTTTTCTTTTTTGTACTCGAGTGATTTCATCTCACTCTCTATGTAACAAAGGGTTCTCCCGTAAACAAATTTTATTTTATTATCATTGATATTATTATTATTTATTATAGAACGTTCAAGATTCCCGAGAGAATCAAATTTTTTGAAAATATTGATATTTCAAAAAAGTTTAAAGCTTCAATTGTCACTTCGAAATTAGTTTTAAACAGTATGACTTCAGAGTTCTCATTTCGGAAATTCTGACGTTTTCGAGAATTTTGAGTTTCGGGAATCTCGATATTTTTAGGAATCCGCCCGAGATTTTAAAAAGGTATTTGTTGAGGTAAAACAATATTTATTCGCCCTTCATGGAAAACTGTGCATACTAAAGACATTGGGAAATAACTGATTCCGTTTCCCCGACGGTTTTATAGTACGTCGTCTTCTTAGAGTTTGGGGACCTGGCTAATACTCCCAGGTATGAATGTTCGTACTTTTGCCGCGTTTACAGTTTTTGTTCCTATTGTGCACCCTTCTTGTAGACATCACCGAGGTTATGATTTTTCGAAAAATACAGGGTGGGTCACCACATATTGCCATCTAGATTTACGTCATTATTATTACGTATAGCGAAAAATGTTTCAAATAAAGTTGAATGGTTTTGAGTGGAGCACATTCTGATGGCACTAGTTTTTTCGTAGGTGAACGTGTAAAGGATACGAAGGTTATTAATGTTTTTTTTTTAAATGGAATCATATATTTTTTATTGCATCAGTTGATGCTTCTTCGTATTCTTATGTTGAAAAATCATTAGTTTAGGAGATATTTTAATTTCAATGTTATTAGAAAATCGTAACTTTCTTGTCAATATTGTAAGAGATATTACTTATGTAGAGGTGCTGAATGCGTGAGTGAGATGTGTGTGTGTGTGTAAGTATGCGTGTTTAGTGTTTGTAATTTGTTCTTTCCCGATTAGCCTTTTCGAATGTTCGATCTGTGATGCCAGACTGAGGACGAGAGTTCTCGAAAACACCCTCTTCCACTACGCACACTATTGCAGTAAACGCGTGTACATGAGCTCAACGTTTCGGACGACTTCGAGAAATCAAGAGAGAAAACAAATGAAAGTCTTTCTCTTTGGCTCTTGAAGCGCTGAAATCCAACCAATGTGGAAAACAATGCAACGCGGGCCGTGTGAGATCTTGATTCATTACTCTTATTTTTCAACATACAAAGATGCTCTTGTAATAAAAAAATAGTATATTTATGATCGTGGTGACATGGAACCTCTGCGGGTGTTCTATGGGGCTACATCAAATGCTTTACAACGGGGCCTGATCGTCGGCCCATCCTTCGGCCCAAATGGCCAGCCGACCCTCATTACCGTGGGTGTTTGATTGCAGCCTCATTAGAATCCGGAAAACACTCGCACAATCCTTTCTATGTCTCCACATTTTCCCCTTCTCGACGCGTCCAGGGAATATAAAAGCCAAACTTCCCTGGGCGCAACAACACAGTTACAATCAGTTATTCGGCCAATCTATCAGACAGTTACTCAGTCAGTCATTCATTCACATTACCACGTGTAGTAACTCACAAAGACTCCTACAGTGATAATAATTAAATATAGAACATATGTCGAAAAATAAGAATAGGCAGTCAAGATCCCGTGCGGCTCGTGCCGCGTTCTTGCTTTTCACATAGGTTGGATTTCAGCACTTTAAAAGCGAGAAAGAAAGACTTTCATTTGTTATATATCACGATTTCCCGAAATCGTCCGAAACATTGAGCTCACGTACATGCGTTTACTGCGGCAGTGTGCGTAGTGGAAGGGGGTGTTCTCGAGAACTCCCGTCCTCAGTCTGGCATCACAGTGTTCGATGGTAGTTAATCCTACTGCGTGGCGCAAATGTGCATAAAGGATCTTCTCGAATGTTCGATACTTGTAACCCCCCACGTTACCCTAATGCATATAAAAGAGAAGCGCGTGCCCATCGAAGACGATTCTTACGATTTACGATTTTACTATGTGATGTATATTTGAGTTTAGTAATTAAAATAAAGATATCTCCTACAATAATATGAATTCAATGTGATAACTATTTGCATTACACAATAAATTGAATCTTCCCAACTCGAATGGCGTAAATCAAGATGGCAATATGTGGTGACCCACCCTGTATATATAATTATTTACACGAGTTCCTTTTAACACGTTGAATGCCACGTCAGTTTTACAGGGTTTGCCCGTGGCACCACGATGAATTTTCTATTATACGACACATACACTGTTTAAATATTACCTACAACAAATAAATGTAACTACTTTTAAATATTTTTTACTGCATTAATTTCTTCACACCATTGCATTAACGATGGTAATAATGAAAAATTTATAAGTATTGACATTTTTCTAAATTATGTATTTCTATCAATTTGAGCGCGCCGGTCACCGGCGACCCCCATGGCATTCAACGTGTTAATAACCCCTTAACAGTATTCTTGTCGCGATTCGAGTCGACATTTTCCGATCTTTTCGCCCCTCTGGTATTCAACTATCGAAGCCTACCGACCGGATGTGTGGCACCACAAGTATTGTGCCTGTACTCGCAGACGTTGGGGTAATAATTCTTATGAGGCAAACAGGCCTGTCGAAAGTTATTTCATCGGTCCCTTCGGTCATTACTTTATTCGTAAGCTGCGAAGAGGTTTTGCTCTCCAGCTCTTCAAGTTGAAATAAGCCATTGTGATTCAACGAAGAACGCAGAAGAAAGCGAGCTACCTTTATCTCACTGACACAATATCATGAAGTTTTTACTTACTGACACACTTAGATCACGGATAATCAGTTCGTTTACAATTTTTTCGTATCGACGTTGACTTTCAATGCATGTTGTTCCACCGTAAACCGTTGTAAACCACCTTCGACTTCGACCTTCGGAGTATTACTATTTAACGACTTAGGAAAGAGAGTAGTAAATCTAAAGACAATGAAGTGGCTGCCTATCATTGTCTCGAAATTGTTCTATTTTTGCAAGGCGATCGTTCAGCCTATTGGCAATGAACATGTCGCGGGACAATGATTGATAAACTATTATCTTGAAATCAAATTAAATCTACTTCCCATTGCAAGGGGATGTGTGATGGATGACCTATTATTTGCCTTCAAAGTAGTTAATGGTCATATTAATTGCACTAAAACACTATCCTTAATTGGTATTAATTCGTCACTTGCATCCACTAGAAATCACACCCTACTTTCATAAGAAAATTATCGAAAATGACGAAAAAAATTGCATTAATTGCGTAATTATCAATGTAAATAACAGTTGTAAGTGGATATTTTTTCATTCTTCGATTGCTTCAAACGTAAAGTACTCCATCTTTTGTTCGCCTAATTTGTAAATTTGTAATTTGAATATTCTTAAAATTATTTATTACTGTTGTTAATATGAATAATCGCAAAAATATACAGTGTGCAGTAAAATGTAATTCAACTCTGCCACGCGACTCTGTTTTATCCTCGGCTTCTTTTACGACTCTGCAACTCTATACAACACTGGTCCCTTTTCTCTTTCGAGAAAACCCTTATAGGTCTTTTCCCACTCCGCGCTCTCTAGACATTGCCGACCCATCGGTGAATTGTTTGTCGCTAACGGGTTTTTTCCGATGGGCCTGGCTTTCGTCTAGTCGACCCGCACTTTCACTTTTCCGGTCGCGGTCCTTAAAACTACAGTACTACAGTAGTGTTGGGAATGTCATTGCGCAGTTTTTTTTTAAACGAAGTTTCCCTAATCCTTTCGTTACCATTGTAGTGTCATTCGAACTAGGCCTAGGAATTATAAACGAACCGTAGGTACTTCAATAACAAGTTACGTATCGCGGTCTCGTGATTCAGAACGTTGTCGCTAGGTACAGAAGCAGACTGTTACAGTGGCTCCAAAAAGTACACTTTGTCACAGATAAATTCGTTTAACCCTGAAATTTTGAGTCTGATAGAAGTATTTAATAAAACTTTGTGGGAATGTAGATCGTAATAGCATACGTATGAATTAATCTCTTCTTTTCATCTAAATGCCATTTTAAACGGGGTGAAACCAGCGTTGAAGTTTCTGAGTTTTCTCTCATTTTTTAAAGATAACTTTGCAATGGTACTTGATGAAGCATAACCTTTCAAATAGAAAATGTTTAATTTTTAATACTCTATCGCCCTGCTATAAAAAAAGAACACAGAAAAGCTTGTTTTCAAAGCGTGAAAAATCGCTGAAACTTTGAGATTCGTTATCAGCACCCTTAGAAAGTATTTTGCCGCCAAAAAATTGTTCTACGCAGGACACACCATGCTTTGTACACGCATAAAGTTTCATTGAAATCAGAATTTCAGAAGTAGATGAATTTCCTTATAATACAGTGTACGAATACTTTTTGGAGCTACTGTACGTGTCTTATAATAAAAAATATCCAATCCAATCCACGTTTCTTTATTGAAACGTGGTGTCAGAAGTAGATGAAGATAGTAAGTTGAACGTCAAATTGAAAAAATCACGGGAATAATAATAAGATTTTTTCATCGAAGTCTCGCGTCTTGTAATTTGTCTAGTCATGTGTACACGTATACAGTCTTTTGATTACAGAAAATCCAATTCTCGACGAAGATTTTAAATATGACGGCACTACGATACTACACCTATGTATATTAACCCTTTGAGCACTGTATACTCTCGGCCTAAGTGCTCCGTGTGGACGGCGGTTGCGATGTTACTTGTACACTGACAATCGCGTTATAGTAAGCGGAAGATCGACAAACGCATTTATTCGTCCATAGTCTCTACCAACAACTATCGTGAGATGCATATATGCGCTCATAGCACTCTCGAAAGGTTAATGCTGAAATGTATGACCACTGAAAAAGTCATAAAGCGAAGGAAACAGAAATTCACAAGCGTATATATGCGTTCATAGTACCTACGAGCGACTTTCGTCGGACGCATATATGCGCTCATAGCACTCAAAGGGTTAAAGAGTTTAATCCGTATACTAAATAAATAAATAAATTAATTAATTAATTATTCTTGTGAGCGGCATTCACTAACTTTTGACACATAAATAACGATCTCTTCTTTTTCTAACTCACGAAATGGTTTTCGAGAAAAAGTTTCATCACAAATTGATTTGTAGATACAGAAAAATGTTTTCTCTCCTCCGGAAGTTTTACAATGAGCTCCAAACGTTTCTTTCGGGAACGTCGAAGGAATCGGATTGAACGAAAACTTCATTCGTGACTATCAAACGAATAAGATCAAACGAAATTTTTTGTGACTACCAAGCGATAGAGTTTAAATTGGTGAACACGTTGGATCCTAAAATCGAACGCATTACAACGGTGGTAAATTATAATTTTAACAATCAGGAAAGATGCGTGAAATGAAGAATATCGAGCTTAAAGTCACAACGACGTACAGTTCGTCGAGCTAAGGGACAAGAATCGAATTTCAAGGCTTTCTAATTTATTCATGAATGTTTCAAAAGATTATGGGAATATCAACATTCTTTTTCACAAACAAGCAGTAAAAACAGTTAAATAATGAATTAACTTTATTGTGTATTATAATATATACGCGAATCCAGGTAAATGCACTTATGAATAAAATATGTACAGAAATAACAGTTTGACAGAAATATATGTAGATATAATAAAATAATATGAAGAACATATAAAGAATACTATAAGAACAAAATGTATACAACAAAATATATAGAGAAATAGTTCAGAATTTAATCTGAATCGTCGTAAGTTGTAATATCATCTTCAGTTACTAGATCTTTTGGGCTATGTAAATTTAGGCTACTTAAATCTAAGTTCTAAACAGTTGTTGTTTCTTGAACAATAAATCTGTCGTCAATCATGTGAGACTTCTATAACTTGGTTACAATTCGGTATCGTAGTGTTTCTTACAAAATTAGAAAGTTTCACTACAGCATCTAACCATTTTTGGTTTTGTCGTACAAAACGTTCTAGAGTTCGATTTGATTTTTTCCATTTTTAGCCAAGTTTGGCACAAAAAAGGTCGCAATATTTTCTTAAATTTTTTCGAACATCCTCAAAATAATCTTGTAATTCAAAATAATTTTTGATATTCGTACTTTGTATACTGTTACTTTTTCTTTGGTCTGTATCACTTATAAACCGCAGGTTGAGAATAGCTCTATTTGTGAGCGATCACGAGTGACCTAAATAAATAATTACAAAAAATGAAGGGGCAAATGGGAGCAGCTGGTTCTTGTGTGATCTTTATAAATCCACGCAAATTTCCAGCCTGAATTATGAAGGAGTATCGAGAAGTATTTTAGGAAAGTCTAATCAAAGTTAGGAAAAATGTGTGACTTAAAATTATTAATGGAATTCAATGGAAACGCGAAAAGAGAAAAAAAAACGAACATTCAAAATAAAGGGTATTTACCTTGAACAATATGATCCATTGAAAATAATAAAATAGTATTCTCTTTATGATACAGAATCTTTACCTTATTTAGACGACATGCGACAACTAAATTTTTGATGCTCAATATTTTTTCTCTTCAAAAACAATTGACGACCGTTAATTTATTTTAACAACATATTCTCACTGTAATGCTATTTAACATATCTATGAATTGCATTATTCCCGACAAGCAAGTTGATTGTTTTACTTTTTTTATTTTTTTACTTTATCGCGCAACGTGCGTAATTATCATTAAATACGCATTGGAGTAGGTCACAGCTTATTCAAATCTAATTGAATTAGTTGCCGAATTCATATTCAAATTAGTATTTGGCTGGCAGCACATGACAAGCATGAGCGAATATCGATCAAAAATTGCGCGTGAATATGTATAATGGTTATTTTTTATTCAACTACAGATAATATGTATGTGGACATATTGTAGAACAAACTAGTGTTATTTCTCGATACAGGTTACTCCGTGATATTTCTTGAATCGTCTCTAAAATGGATACCGTTTGACCAATTTAGTCAAGTATCATTTGCTTGTAATTCATTTACTTCTATAAGAAAAATAACGGTGCAGTTAATATTGAAAAGCATAATCCAGGGAAGAAAATTGTGTTTGGCACAGCTTGAGGTAGTAGGCCTATCGATCATGCTACGTGGTTAGTGAATGTGTCGTTCAGTTTAGGATAATCGAACCAAGTTATTTCGCGATTCGAACATTCAAGCCAAACCAGACACTCGAAACATTGAATGGTTCGAAAGAATTAAATAGTTCGGATATAGCAATTTAACGTCGAACGCCTTGAATTCTTGAACGATCCGAGTTGATTGCACGTACTATATTGAATAATGTGGAGATTTGTTGAAACTTAATAAGTTAGCTAGTGGGACGACACAGAGGTGAGAGAAATCAGTTTACTTTTAACTGTTTCTTAGATTAGGTATGATATTCCAAGATAAAAATTTTCATCAGTTATAGAGACACATAAAAACCACAATACAAAAGTAAAAGTAAAATACAGTTATATCAAACAGGTATTGACAAACCTTTGATTTATTCATAAAGAATCCCGAAATAAAATTAACACCCAAGTAATTTTACAATGTACTTCAGACAAAGGATGGACCGTGATAAGGAAATTCTAACTATCGCAAAAAAACGCCTTGACAGTTCTGGACAACATGTGAGACTTACTCTTATAGATGATTTATCATTATAGATAAATGTGAAATAAAACTAATAAATTAAATCCAAATACGATGACAATTACATTTTTGTAAAAAAAAAATTAGGAATATTATTAATCTTCTGGCCTTCGTAGGTGTGTGTAACCCATCAAAGTGGTGTTCTACAAATTCAGGTCCATAAAATGTTTTTTTTTCACTCCATTTTCTTAAAATTTAGAGCTTGGAAAATATGTTTGCAAAGGTAGTTCGTGATTTTAGCCAAGTTGGAGATCTTTGAACAGAACACTATCGAGTGATCGTACTTCAGGTTTAACTTAGCGGGATAGTCCCGGTTATAATAGGGATTTATTATAGGATACTGAATGTCCCATAGACAGTACTGAAACCAGAACAGAGAAACAGATGTAGTAGTCCCATCAGGCATGAGAAAAGCTGTGGCCTTCGCGAGCCACTTATTTCGCTTACTGCAGCAGTGGGAGTACTATACTAGTGCGTGTGACAGATTTGTAAAGGGTGAACGATCAATTTAAGGTACTTGCAGAGACCAAGCGTTCATAATCGACATTTTTATGCTAATATTATTCACTTTTTAAACATAAAAATTGTTCCACTATTTATTTATTATTTCAAATGAAAAATTTATAACATGCTACTAAGACAATTTTAATTTTCATTTACGGTCTTATATTAGGTCCCCATTGAGCTCCGTCCCTCGATTCTGACTAGTATTAGAAAACGATCGCACAGTGTTCCTGTCACGGAACCCGTGCTTGTGGTGAGGATATTCATTGAAGTGGGGATCTGAGCTGCACATGCTATCCTTCCCAATCCACCCTCTCACTCACTCCCTGTACTCCCTCACCCTTCGCACTCCTTCGCCCCCTTCACTCCCACAATCCCACTACTTTCTAACCTCCCCCCACACACCTCTCTCTCACGTTATAAAGAGTGGGGCGGAAGCTTCTGAAGGGGAATTAGGGGAAAGTATTTCATTCCCCACCAACTTACCAGTGATGAAGAGAAGCATATACCGTGACTATTTCTCTCTCATTTTTGTCTCAACTTCGGTATACTCTCCAAGTATATACCCTTAGTCTATCTACACACAGCGACTAAAATTAATATTCGGACACTAGTGTTCAAGAGTTTATTGTTATATATGTTCATTTATAACAGTAATGAGTAATCCGCGGACCGCACATCATTTACAAAACAGTTTAAAAAAAAATATACAATAAATACTTACTACTGCGAACTATTAAAGCAGTGTATTAATCATTCAGTGTGTTCACCATTTAAAATCATCATCGCCATCGAAAACACACATATTTGTACCTTTATACTTATCTGTACATATACCTATTAAAAGCATTACTAATAAAAAGTAAATCTTTAAAAAAAGCTTCATTGTTAAAAATAATGAAGTCTAATCTATAAATTAAATTCTTTCTTAAGTATATTTTTGCATTTATATTACATTTGCATATATGCATATGTATTTGTCGTGACCCTTATGGAATGTTAGGTTTTTAATTTTGGCATACTATAGAACAAAGATTGCTCTTCACTGATTTAAATCAATGATAACAAATTAACTGTATTTTTATTATGTTAAAACACTTATTATATTTAATAAATAAAATATTTTAGTTACTTAGTTCGCGTAATTTTTATAATTTTATGAATATAAAGTGAACTTGTCGATATACCTATCACTCTCCGATTTCAATGATTTTTAAATACATTGTAAAAATCGTAATTTAGAACAACTTTTTCTTTTTCCAATAATAGGCTGTTGGCTTTAGTTTTCGAGATAGTCGCGGAAAAGATGTGACATCGTACAGCCGTGCTCTGGCTATATGCGCACGTTCGTGGCCATGTATTTTATAAACGCTGCACTGCGGCTGACAGTGGCTGGCAAACTTGCAACCCAATGTACAGACATATCTAACGGGTGAATTTTTTATTATAGCGGTTGAATTTCGCTTTAGCAGGAAAAGCTTTTGGTTTTTTTTTTATGGTGTTATAGTATTTAATGAGAACTATCCAGGAGTGTAAGCTTTAACGAGCGGAATTAATTGTATTAAAAATTGTGTATTTAAAAGTGAGATTTTATATTCAGAATTTTTAATTAGGTATACGTCATACTATTGTGCGACCATCGAATTTAAAAACATTAAATTTACTTTCGTTCGCAAATAGTGTGACGGCGTTCCACGACATTTTTTTACAAGATATATTAGTTCCTTTTTTATTGACTTCATTGATAAATAGTGATTTACGAGTTGCTTCATCATTGTACCCTTTTTTAACACCCACCGAACTATATCTAAATGTATGATTGTCACTGTATTCGCCTGTAATTCTTACAACAGCATGTCTTATTATACCTACAATACATATTTTTTGGATATTTATTTTTAGGATTCGCAAGCGGTTTTCAACGTGTATAGGTTTATTTTTCAACAAATAAACTTCGTGATCAGTTAGCGCATTGATCTCCTCTGTTTCGTTATCGAAATTATTGGTATTACACATAGAAACGTTTTTCATTCTCTTCGAATATTTCTTTCTCCGATAAAAAGTTGAATTTTCTTTTTTCTGAATCCGATATTATATTTTATACCACTGTAGAAACATGATGCGTTTCGGGAATCGAGAACTGTCTTCCACGACGAACGACTCTGCAATGTTTCTTCACAACAGTAATCAGATATTTCCAGCCATAGCCATTAGTTACAAGACCGATGAAATAGAATGAAGCAATATGCAACGTGTACATATGTTGTTGTGGCGATTTGAGACAAATTTTAAGTGTCTTGTGATGTGTTTTTCGTCGGTATAAGTACTTTAGGATTTTAGGATCGATCTGTGAATGTTAACCCTTCGCTTCGAGTGTACAGTCCGTCGAAGTACCGTCACTGAACGGAAGTGCGTGACAGAAATATGCACAGTGCTCGTGATTTCTGTATACATATATCTTTTTTAAAATCATAAATAACAACTGTGCTGAATAAAAGAATCACAATTTTAAATATGAAAAGACTTACAAAATTATTAAAATACGAAGTACATTTGGATGCCGCCTATAAGCGGCGCTCGAAGCGAAAGGGTTAAGGGTAATGGGATAGTTTATTTAACACTCCTGCACAGTTTTATAAATTTATTATAGGAGAGAAAACATACACACGTGGTGCGCAGTAGCATGTATATAAAAAAATAAACGAAGAACGTGGGAGAAAAAAAAACATATATGGATTTCCTTAGCCTAGTTAATTAATTTTACTTGACCTGTCGTGAGGTGTCACCATCGCTGACATTATTTTAGTTTAGGGATTGGCAGTTAACTTTATTATCATCAGTTTTAACAGTTAATTGGTATTAAAAGTACATTAGTATTAACGAGGATAAACTATGCTTATTGATTAATAAGAGCTCTCAGAGAAACGGCTCTGAGTACACGAACAAATTGCGAGAAGCGCAGAAGTGCACGACAAAGCGGCAAGCTGCTAACTAGCATTTTTGGTGTTCGCGTTTCGGCCGTCGTCGAAAAAGGGACGCGACGTAAAAATTCAAGAAACCTGAGAAAAGCCAAGGGAAAATCCTAGGACCACTTAACCGCACAGTGTCGCGATTATGGTAGCTAGCGGGGCAATACTACTTTCTCATGTTTATTAATACAAACACTCATATAAAAACATTTATTATCATTCATTTACTATTTGTTAACTATTCTTTTATTACTATTGTGTTTAAGAAGCTACAACAATGAAATATAACATAACATAATCTACAGCGTGTACGCGCTAAGTTTTGTCACCATTTTTTAGGCATTTCCGGCAGTGCAATTAAAAAATGTTTCAGACAAATGTTTTTTAGTGTTGAATGATCTATATGTTCCCGAAACTTGAAATCTCAGAAAATGCTTTTTACGTAAAAGGTCAAGGTTACCTTGACTTTTTTAAATAGCACCACATGTTTCTAATATGAGATTGTTGATGATGTCTAGACGAATTCAACAGTGTATTAGACTCTTCGTTATCGCTATAGTTACACCATCTTTGTTTACTTTCATTGCTTCCCATGTTATGTATGTACGCTTCACAGTCATCAATCTAATCAGCTCATTGGTAGTATTGCTTCGGGTTAGCTTAGCGTATTGCGATTTGATCTTTTAGAATGAGTAAGTTTTCAAATGCAGAAAGGTGTGATATGCTATCTGTTTTTAATGAATGTGGAAAAGAACTTCAAAATCGCATAACAATTGCTTGTAATAATATAAACTGAAACGTCCTAATTACAGTGACAGTGAAAAGTCTAATACAAAGAGCAGAGCTCTGTATCATCAAAAATGGATCGCAGTTTGAACATCTAATGTAACCAAATCTTTTTGTAAGAAATAACTTATCATTGAAATTAAGTTTCTACAAAATTTTCAAGTTTAAGGTCATTTCAAGGTCATAGTATAATACGTGGTTGAATTCGTCTCGACGTTAGCAATAATTCTGTGACATCAGAAATGTATGTCAGTTAAAAAAGTTAAGGTCACATTGACTTCTTTACGTAAAAAGCATGTCTTAAGATTTAGAAACATGGGAACATGTAGGTCATCCAACACTAAAAAACATTTGTCTGAAACATTTTTTAATTGCACTGCCGGAAATGCCTAAAAAATGGTGACAAAACTTAGCGCGTACACCCTGTATAATAATAGTGATTTAACACAAAGTAATAAACATACTATTTATCATTGTGTTTTCCATCTGTCATTAATTCTTAGATATGTTAGATATGTTACATCTTATAAACGTTTCTGCTTCTTCAGATAATTCCGTTATGCATGACTTATTCAAAATATACTTATATGAGACATTAAGACGATTATTTTTTCGCTAATTTTTCCAAATTTCAAAATATTCAGATCGTGGAATAGCGACCTGCGTTACTAAAAATAATAATGTTACTGTTTTCCGCACATTTTCTAAAATTAAAATTTGCATTAAAGGAAACTTTAAACTACGGTCTAATACCATTAACAAAAGCTTTTGTGTTTATCGGTGTTTATTCAATATTTTTAGGTTATTTAACATTAAATGTATAAGCTCCTTAATAAAAACGATCGACAAAATGAATAAAAGCAGTTGCACTTACTTTTATTGGAACTTTCCACCATAAACCATTAATTAAAGATATAAAAAAAGTAAATATACAACTTTTATATAATGATATGTTTAATACAGAATTATAATGAATGAGTAATGGCTGTAATTCAAGTTTTTAGAAGATTTCTCTTTGAAATAGATGAACATATTGGAAATCAATGTACGATTTAACTATTGCTAAAGCGAATTTTGAGGAAGTTACCTACAAAAGAATGTTGATATTTCTATTACCTAGACATTAATTAATAACGTGACCATTGGATTTTTGCAGAATTAAGTTATGAATTTTGTCCAGCTAATTAGCACTAGTCAAAGCACGACTCCGTGCGGTGCCGGCAATAATGGTCGGTACACTGATTTACTGTCCTAGATATTAGGACGGTTATACGTACCCTGCAGTACAAAGAATAGAAAGTGTGAAAAATAGAACGAAAGAAGGAAAACGATATGCCGTAAACTAAGAAAAACTGACAAAACAGGTAGACACCGAGAAATTGTAGGTCTAGAAAATTGTTTATGGGCTCACAAGGGCCTGGCCACCAAATGTGCTCGACGATGACTAAGTCCGGCCGAACCCTTAAAACAGCGAAGAAAACAGAATACACAGGAAGTCGTACAAAAGATGAAGGTTAGTAGAGGATGAGAATGGAACGGTACGAAATGAAATGAAGCGAAATGTCACGCGGTATAAAAATTGACTCATAAGGGATACAAATTATTTTTTTTCCTTATTACCATAAATACAATAGTCTTTTCATAATATTTATTTACTTTGTTGCGTTTTACTATCCTTTGTTTCTTTGAAAAGCTTTAGTTTTCTGACCTCGTAACGGTTTATTACGAAGGGTTGAAAAAATCCAACAACTGTAAAGATAACAATTTTTACCGTCAATCTCAGTCTACGAAAACAGCTTGGAACATAATGTTAACTATATATAAAAAAATCAAATAAATTCGTATAAGGTTCATTATAGTTTCATTAATAATTACATGAGTTTCTAAATAACTAAAAAACCTGTGGATCAAAAAAGTCTCGAGAGGTACGATGTAGGATTAATTTTATGGTTTGATGTCGATTTTGTGTTTTAGTGACGAGTATGAATATAATATGGAATACATATTTCGAAGCTTAGGGAAAATTGACTAACAATAAGAAGGATAACGTAATGTAAATTATAGCGAAGAAAAAAGAGGAGAAAAGTGGATACAGTGTTTCTTGTGTGATATGTGGTAATAATCTTATAGGTATTGTTGGTAAACAATTTTTTCCAACATTTTCATGATGCGACCTCCCCCCAATTTCGTCTAGTTTGTGAAAAAAATTAAGTCGATCGGATTACGAAAAGGCGTGCCACAACGTCTTTATGCAAAACAATTAAGTTTCAATAAACATGAGGAAATATAGGCATCATTGTATTATTTGATTACCAGAGGTGATTTTAGACTAAAATCTGTATGATTGATATATATCATAATAAAAAGAGTTTATTATTAACAATTAAAGGCAATTGTTTAAGCAAGAAATGGAATATTTAATATCATAATGCCCGGTATGAAAGTAATAGTCTTAAAGGACATAAAAATAAAATTTTTCTTGTAATTTTGTTTATATACAACGTATAATTTAATTCTTGTTATGACTAATTCTTATTGATAGTCGCTTATGTTATCTTAAATTTTAATTATCGAGTGTAAAGTCATAATCAGCTTGTATGTAAAAAAAGATAAATACAAGTTATTCGAGATAAAGTTGAAAATATTCATATTTAATACAAATTTTAATACAATATTTCCTTATTTACATTATGGTAATGCTGTTTATATTCTGTTATAGTTTGTATTTTGTTTTTGTTTTTTTTTTCGTCTTTCGCAATGCGGTCTGTATATTTCTTCATTAGTTTAACAGCTCTTTTTGCTACATCGTTAACTACTTGTACGTTCTGAACAATCCGTACTGTTGCATTATAATTGTTATCTGTTTCCCATAACGCTGAATCTTTATGTAAATCTGTATTCATTTGAAACCGCGAAAAGAATTTAAGCGTTTGAGTAGAAATGAAATTATCAGGACTGACATTTATATAGTGTTCTAAATTTTTTGTGTGGATAATCACTTGTTTTTACAATTTTAATCACATTCGTTCTCAAGTGTGCGAACCATTCTATTCTTTCTTTCTGCAAGGAAATATCCAAGTCAGTGAAAGATAATCCCATATTTTCTGGTGGTAGGTACCATAAGTAATTGTACAATTTTGAATTCCTATCAGTAGGACCGATGGGTCCTACATTATATATGATAATACAGGTATATGATGATACTGGGTCATTACTGCAAGAGAAATATTCTCCCTTGCTCTATGGAAATTATTTCCCAAGCATTCGAATAAATCATATCAAATAAATTGTCCAATGATTTATCCAAATTCTCCTCCTCGCTGCATTTGAAGATCACTTTACCGAGTTACAGTTTTCCGGAGCATTCTCCACATCTGATATGGTTTTTTTGTTTATTTTATTAACACTGTCTGAAGTTGTTTTTCATTGGAATTCTTGTCTTTTCCCACTTGCACAAAGAGATAGATTAACTTTTCGCATATTATGAAACAAAACATGTAAAATTTGTCCATTACTTGACAACTTAGAACCAATAATCTGTTGTTCATAATAATTTAACAAAACTAGTTCATCGCTGCTTCTGGTCACCGTTTTATTTATTTCACTATATTACTTCGAATACCAACACTACGAGTTCTCGACACAAACTAAAATGAGTTCTCCTGGTAAAGGATGCAGGAAACAAATTTGTAACTGTAAAAGATGGGAAAGTCCTCTTTGGCTTAGAAATATTAAGAGAGGTCCTAAGAAAGTAAGTTTCCGAGGAATAGACAAAAGGTTCTCAAGTGGACCGTATTTGCTGCAAATAGACCCAAGGTTACTGGAAACAGAGGCTTTCCTACCATATTTATAGATACCTCAATACTCTTTTAAGGAATTTCCAAAGTTCTTCGTTACTATTACTTGTATACCTGTATATTAACAGCGGGATACAAATCTGGTTCTATACGCACTATTAGATAAACTTATTGATAAAAGCTAAGAAACGAAGTAGTCGTTTGAGACTGTTAATAAAATATATTGTGATTAGTGTGTAATTGTATTTTTGGTATATGAATTTTTATTGTAGTTACTAAATGTTAATAAAGTACAATGTGCGATTAGACAAAACAACCGACTACCAATTACAAGCAGACAATAATAAGCCAACGTCGTCTCATCATCCACGAAATCCCTGATACAGATATATACATATATACATACATATACATAGCCAATGTTAGAAAAGAAAATTTTCGCAAATATCGTACAGAGGATTATTATATACTTTTTATCTTCCGACATATATAGGTTGGAACTAAAAATAGCATAAGGAGATAATATTTTATACATCAATATGCAATGGGGTTTTTTCGAATATAATTGCACAAAGATTACGATTAACGCTTTGCCGGTCGCTGTTACGTACGCGTTACTTCTTTTCGCCAGCGATGATGCTTCATTTCGATATTTGTATAGGTAGACAGATTGTTGCACAGCAATATTTGGCGAACTGAGAAGACTACGCAATAAAAATGGTGTAACGATCATTTTGATGCCTTCATTAATAATAATTATATTTCAAATACTTATGTTACGAACGATTGCGTAAATATCACCGTTAGCGAGCAGTAGAGCCTGCGTGAATCTCGTAGCGTAACGGCAATTCGATAAATGTGAGTCCGGCTAACAAGGGAACACGGCGAACTGACATTTACGGATTTGAATGAAACTTTGTGGAATTATAGAGTGATCCAAGGCAAGATATTTGGGCTCAATCGCCCTTTAAGGGTGTGAAAACTTCGAAGGGTGTCGAAACTTTCACTTTTTCGCGTATATCTCTTAAAGTACAAGAGACAGAGAGAAATGTTTTAGATAAAATTTTAATGGTATAACGAGCGCTATAATTTTATCTTAAGAAAATCTTTTGAAAAGTTTTCCTTGAAAAAAAAATTTTTCTTGCGTTATTTTAAACAATTTTTACATTTTCATAATAACTAAATTTTATATTTTATTTTTATATCTTATACTGAATTCAACCATGTATGTTATTTTTACTATGCAACACCGACTTATCTAAATACATGACATAACGTACACCGTGCGCGGCGATTGCGATCCTATAACACGCAGTAAGTTACATACTGGGATTTCTTTTTCTCGTTAAAGGTCATAATATATGACGATTACGAATATGATAACATAAAAATAGCAAAATATAAAATATTATATGAAGATTGATGGCATATCATATACATTGCGCTATGTTGCATATATACATACATAAACATTTGTAAGTGTTAACATGTTGAATGCCACGCCAGTTTTATAGAGTTTGCCCGTGGCGCCACGATAAATTTTCTATTGTACGATACATATAAGTTGAAATATTACCTACAACAAATAAGTTACAGTGTGTAACTATTTTTAAATGTTTTATGCTGCATTAATTTCTTCACACCATTGCATTAACGATAATAATAATGAAAAATTGATAAGTATTGACATTTGTTTAAATTATGTATTTCTATCAATTTGACGCGGCGGTCACCAGTGGGCTCCCACGGCGCCACCGCCATGTTGAATGCCGGTCAGCGGTACCCCCCCCCCCCCCCCCGCCCCGCACGCAACATTCAACGTGTTAATACTAAGTCGAAGAAACAACACATAGCTTCGAGACGAAAGTCAAGAATCATACAAATTTCCCGTAATAAGTTGTGTCCACAATGTAAATAAACATATTCTAAGACGTTTAGTTCCCTTTCTAACGTTGCTGAGTGTAGTTTATATCGTACTTCGCGATAAATATGGCAAGAAGGCAACATTTAACAGAAGCTGAAAAACTAAGAGCAATTGAAATATTTAAGAAAGGCCAGAAAAAGATTGACATAACAAAAGTGTTTCGTGGGAATCGTTGTGTTATTAACCCTTTGCACTCAAGAAGTGACCGCTAGTCGTTTAATGATACTAACTTCAAAAATTTTCAAATTCGAAATATTTAGTATGATTCACGTATATTAAACTTCATTTAGTTTAGTTAAATCGTATATTAAAATTTACATATATGACTATTTAACATTCGGGTCTGAACTAACGTCTGAAAATTTGCGAAACTATCATATGCTAGGATTACGATGTCGCATGAGAGGGGACAGCCGAGTGCAAAGGGTTAAGAAACTTATAAAACGATATGATGAATATGGAACTGTTAAAACGGCACTACGAACCCGATAGAAATTATATTTCTAACCCTTCTAGTGCCAGCGGGCCGATTTATCGGCCGATTCGCAGAAACCGAAAATTTATACCCAAATCGCTTACTAAAAAATTTGCTGTAGGCGTAACGAAATATTTTCGACGGGGCCCTATCCTTACTATTGGTTACAGAGGAAAAAAGTCCCAACGTTCGGAATTTTGTTCCTTATAAAAATCATATCGGCCCGTGGCATTCTTCGCATGTACTTCGTAAAATGCCTGGGACTAAAAGGGTTAATCTAGTTTATGATAAATTTTTCAATCTTAACATGTTATTTGAATAAAATATGTATTCGCCTGTTTATTACTCGTATTCTATTAATAAGCACAGTACATACTCCCAAATAATTTCATTTAGACGTTAAATATTAACATTTATATACTATAATCTACAATAATCTTTGTCTAAGCTGAGTCATGCTATAAACATTTCGCATATAAACGGATAACGTAAATCGGCCTTTACTAATTGGCGTCGAACGCATCAAAGTAGAGCAGTGCACGTTTTATTGATGCACTTTTTGCACGTTTAATTGTAGCACAGTTATTCTCACCATTTCTTGGAACTGTTTCGAGTGTCGCATTATTTGAGAGATGCGCGTTGAGTGATTCGTACGACTGCACCGATACTTTTCTCTATCTCACTCATAACAAACATTCTCTCCCGTTTTTAACGAACTCAAGAGGCGACCGAAATCGAGAAGGTAATGCGGCGGCCTGTTCACATGTAGTCGTCTACCTGTGAGGGAGATCCCTGACGTGGAGGGGGCACGGAAAAGGCCCATCGGCCTGTGTGTGGACGGTCAAGCAGCTCGGATTTCCCTCGTGGAATAAGACGGAATAGGTGGTACGCAGCGAGGTTGCTATAAAAACAAAAAATCGACGCAAGACGGAGGCAGTCTTGTTTTGCAAGTAATATTACAGTAACAATTCTCAAAACACTTATCTTCACGGATAATTGTCGTGTTGCTATCGTGACTATTAATACGTTGACGCCGGCGCGGATATTCGCGGTTCGTTCCGTGCGGTGGCGCTTCAACTAGCTGTCCGCTCCGTGGGACGGCACGGCACCAAATTATACCGTTCAATGCTTGCGCCTTAATACCCACTAGCTGATTCGAATAGACCGAATTTCCAAAATGAGGAATTGTAAAAACACATTCTCATGACGTGGTCATGAAATTGATAGGAGATCTATTATTCAAGGGTCGGATTTTATTTACCGACAGTTTTTATACAAGTATTCCTTTAGTCGAAAATCTTCTCACCAAAAGAACATATATTTGCGATGCAGCCAAAATGAATAGAAAATTTCTACCGCCGCAGATAAAGCAAAAATAGAAACGGGGTGACATTATATTTCTTGAAAATCGGAGCGGCGTGAATTTTCTAAAGTGGACCAACAAAAAACCCTTGTGTACGTTAACCACTTCGAGTTCTTACAATTGCGCCATTATTCGTGGCAAAGATGATAAATTAAAACCAGATACCGTTTTTTCTTACAATAGTGCGAAAAAGGGAGTTGATATATCTGACCAAATGTGTTCCTATTATAAATGTTTACGGAAAACGGTAAAATGGTATCAAAAAGTTGTCATGGAGCTAATATGCGGGACCTCTTTAGTAAATGCGTGGTACATCCACAAACAGTAGGGAAGTAAACGCATGAAAATTTTAAAATTCCGAGAAAAGATTATTGACTATTTGTTGATGGATGTTGCAAATTCCCCTAGGGAAATAATAATAACAAAAAAGAAAAAGCATTTCTTGAGTTCCTACGAAGGACCCGCGAAAAAGACGAAAAGGCGATGTAAAGAATGTTACAAACGGTTAGCAAATCTACAAGGCACTCAGTACGTCATAAAAAGAACAAAAAAAGTAAAAACATTTTGCAATAATTGTAAGGGTAAGCTGGCACTTTGTTTAGCCTGCTTTAAAAAATTGCATTAAAAAAAAGGAATAATTATATTTAATTATATTTAATTTATAGGTTAAATTATAAGTTAAGTTTTATATTTTATTTATTTTTTATTTTATTTTTATATAGTATAATATATTTATTTTTATATAGTTTTATATTGAATGTTTGATTATAATGTTAAAATATTAATGTATGCTGTTGAATAATTGAAATAAAATTTAATTTTGACTATGTATTTTTTAATATACAAGCGTGGCCCAATCGTGGGTCATGCCGCCTCCCGGAAAAATCAAGCTTGGCCCACCGGTGGCCCAAGCCGTCCCACGGAACAGACACTTATGGCCCACCGGTGGCCCAAGCCGGCGTCAACGTGTTAAGCGAGCACTACTGTATGTATACGGTATTCAACGTGAGCGTTTCTACAGTGTTCGTCCGTCAGCTATATTGCAATAAATACCGATAGTACCGTATGACATCGAATATAAGACACCCATTTTTACGTGTAAAAATATATAAATAAAATATATTTTTTAGTTCTTTAAGTATACACAAGTTTATTCTATACTTTATAATAAAAATATTTAATTCAGGTATTTTTTTATTTCTAATTTGAAATATTTAAGGTGCGTCTTATAATCGATGTAATACAGTAGTTTGTATTCGGTAAAAAGTATTGCATGTTCCGAAAAAAAGAATGTTAGCTGATTATTTAACGAAAGAATTGGGTGGATCCACATTGTTGAATATTGTACAAAATTTTATCTGCATCGAAAAATGAATAAAACCAAGGGGGCTAAATGTGCTTTCGGTTTTATAAAGTATGAGTGCGAGTGTGTATGATGGCGTGAGTGTGGTATGTATGGTTTGAATGTGCAAGAGGATAATCTTAAATTTTTTTGTGAAAATTGTTGTTGGTAAGAGCGAGTGTGTTGCGACTGATGTCTTTTGTATAATAGCCAGCGAGCAGAGTGAGTGCAGAGAGTGAGAGGAAGAGAAAATAACCAGAACATATACAAGCGTGTAGATTCATTCCGTACAAAACTCATTTCCTTTATGTTATATATTTGTAAATATATTGTTCGTAAATTACGAGTCGTGTAATTTACTCACAGTTTGTAGGGTAGAGGTACTGAATAAGCCCTAGCAAAAGTTAAATTGCTGTTAATTGAATAATGATGAATATTTTAGCATCAAATTTGTCTCAAAGTAAAGATAAATTGTTTAGGTTTCATATAAACTAGGTCAAAACTATTGAACGCTACACACGTTCATGGTTGAGATTGAAAAGATCAAAGTAATACAAAAATCAAAACCTGAAGAAAGTATGCTTAATATGGGCCACTCAAGAAATGTTGATTAATTCATGTATCTATGAGTTTATAATGTCATTTTTACACATATTATTATTATTTATTATTACATAAATGTTTATGAATAATTTTTTTTTAATAGGATTAAAGAAAGAAGTATTTTTATTCTAAAATATTTTATTCTACTGTTTGCTATATTCAGAATCTTGGAAATAGGCCATATTAGGAAACATTAGAAAGAAACGTTATTTCTATTAAAAAGGAGTGTTGTATTAATTAAATTACTTAAGCATATTATTAATCAGATATTTTTAGTAAATAAATATGGATTTATAGAATTTTTAGACTTACTTCTTTCAAGTGTGACGTAAAATTGTCGCGACTTAATAAATTTTCGCACTTAGTAAAATTCACTAAAACATTTCTCCTTCGCTAATTGTTAATCACAGGATGTTGCAATTATAATATGTCTGTTTACACATATTTAAGTACCAAATCAATACAAAAGCGACGACTTTTACAACTTTATGAGATATTACGAGTGTACATATTTTGTACGGAGGCACGTGTAAGTAACACAAAAGACAAAAATCAACGTGGACGAGAAGAAGGATCAACTAGAAGTCGGAGAACGTGTAAAAAATAACGCGTGAACTAACGCTTGCGAGTTAACACGTATCGCACAGCTGCTCAACTAACAATAAGTGCTGTTTGATCAAGATACTAATATTTGGAAAGGTGGAATGTAATAAATATGTTAGTAGTCCACGTATTTCTCATCCCGCCACATCTGGATTGTCGATTTGACACGCATTTCGGAAGGCTAGAAATAAGCTTTGTGACGTACGTATTAACCCTTTGTACTCCTTTGTCGAGTGTGACTCGACCTCAGTTTTTATCCCAATAACTCCTATGTCGAGTCGCACTCGATATTTTTAAAGTGACATTTTAAGTACTGTAGCGGACAAAAGTTTGAGACCAAAGAGTCAACTTTAATATAATTAATAAAAAAAAATAAGTACCTCTCGAGAAATTGTCCTTTGAAGTAAATTTCAAATAAAGCACCTAAAATACTAGAGTTGTTGACAAAAAAATTGAAAAATAATTCGGAGTGCAAAGGGTTAATGTAGGAATAATTGAGTGTTCAATGAAATACAAAATTTAATTTAACAAATAAAACCGAAAACATGTCGCCCATATAATACGGGTCTTCGCATCCTAGCGTTTGTTCTTCACGCACACGCATGCGGATACACACATATCCTGTATCCACTGTATACTCTTTTATGGTGTCGCAATGTTCTTGTGGAAATCAGCCAATCAACCGTCGCCTTTATCAAGTCGATTTCGCTAATTTATGCAGCCTCTACATTAATTTAACAATATTTTGAGAGGGGTTTTACCTCAACGATTTCATGAAATGTGTAAAATATAAACGTAGAAAAGATGAAATTAATTCTCTTACGAGGATATTGATATCTATCATATCCAGAAGTTCCTAAAAAATTTATGATCGGCATCCGAGTAAGCTAAAACCGATACCCATAACGATTAGAAAAATTGTTGCGTTATTCAAAAGCACAATTAGATGTATAGGTAACCGAGAACGAGCAATACATGTCGATCATACTTCTTGATTCTTTATGATTCTACGACATTCCATAAATTGTAATATCATTGTATAACATCTCTTTGAATTCGTCTTAAAAAACAGCTGCGATGTTATGAATAAAAAAGATACAACATTCTATTAACAGTAGAACTATCGACGATTACAATGTATTTAATTGCATGGAACAGATCAAATTGAAAATTACATGAAAAAATATCGAATACACAGAAAACAAATCTTTATTTATACCTTGTGCAGAAAATCATAGTAAATTTTAGAAGGTTGGTAAAGTGAATTTATAAAGTTACTATAAATAATCATCAATCCGTCATTTTGACTGCTCTGATAGTCCTAATGTTAATTTCAGAAAAACTAATGTGATCTTGAAATCTTCACCGTCTCTTTATCTCAGAAAACAATTGTACCAAACGATTTTCGTAAACAAATTTTTTGACGCTTTAATTCTTTCTAGGATATTCCAGCAAACTTGAATAAAATGGAGGTATGTAATGAGATCATTGGAACAGCCGGTGGTTTAGAACGTAAGGGTAAATAGAGTTTGAATGTCGTTTAGAATTTTCCGATTTTAATTCAGAATTGGTTTTACCGATGTATTGTTTCAGTTTAACGTTCTCGAAACGATTGACAGCTATTCGCGATTGACATGTATGGCCTTGAACAAGGCTGCAGCGGGATTTGCACGGTTATCCAGCCTTACGGTTGATCAATACTTTTCTTGCGACCACACCCATCGTATGGCTCCAGGAGCTATATCGGTAAAGAAACCGTGAAACCGAATCAAAATTGAAACTGTTCGCATAAAAACGATACAAAATAAATTTCAATGCAGAAATAAGATCTCCGTTGTCTCGTACTTGTGTCTTCGAGCAATTATATAATATTGCTTTGTTTATCAGAGATTTCTAACTAAAGCTAACGTTATTTCACGATTAACAACAACAGATCTGTCATCGTATGCGTTTTACTTAAAAATTTATAGATATATCTACTAAAGTTAATAATGCAAGCATAGAAGATAGTGAAAGCCAGAAAGTAGTCAAATTTTAAGCAAAAGGAACAATCTAAGTTCAGAAAAAGAAACTCAGGTCGACGTAGAGATTATAAGTAAATTTCTTTCTATCTCAAGCAAGATATTCATATAAGTGTGTGAATATGTAAACAATAATGCAAAGGGAAACAATCACAGTTTATTCCTCACAAATTGTTAGAAGACAGTAGAGTCGAGTAAAATCCAAAAATCGTAGTAAAGTGAAGAAAACTGTCTCACCTGTTATATATATTAATAAATTATTCAAATTTATGTCAATTACAAAATACATGTCAATGATATGTAATTACATTTTCTCATCTGTCTACTTGTTTTTTGAGGACTTTGTTTCATTTACAATTTTTACAAGTAATTATCCTAATAATTGAATGACTCGATTTTTTTTTATTCTACTTTTGATTTCAGTACTTTTTTTGTTACCTAGTACGCATTTTCCATTTTTCTGTGTATGTCTGATGAAATATAAAGTTAAAAGAGCAATGGTAATTCCAATAATACGATACACAATTATATTTAATACATAAATTAGTTGACGAACTACATAAGAGTAATACAAGACACTTAAACCGTAAACGTAACCAAAAACAATAGTAACAAAAGAAATTAGAACACGTGCTGATTACATACATTCTATGAAACGAATATAACACGACAGTCCTAATATCTCAGGACCATCATAGATGCCGCGATTATATAATTATTGATTGATTTTCAACAATTTTAGTTCAGTTTGAATTAAATTGTTTTTAATTAACCCATTTTTAGGAAAACTTTATTAACCCTCTATGGGTCGAATTTTTGTTTTAAATACGAAGAAATTGATGGAAAGGAAAATCAACAATTATAATCCTATATATGCAGATGAAAAAAGATTTTCCAGTTTAAGCAATTTTAAATTATAGAACATTATAGAATCAATATGTATACGCTATCTCATGAAAAAAACTAAAATTGTTTGTTAAAATGTCAATAAATTAGTATGCAACTTGAAAGTTACACGGGTCCATAGCGGGTTAACTAAACTGTGGATAATTGTTTACAAAAGGACATATCTCGCAGATTTTAATGACCTTGAAATATATTGTCGATGACATTCTGAACAATTTTTTCCTGCACATTTCACAGCCGCTCGATTTCAGTTTTCGAGATATTCGCGAAAAACTGCCGGTAACATTGAATTGGATTTTGTCCATTCATGCAGCAGTGTATGCGTCAATTCAGAACCACTGCTTATCTGTTGTTTCTACACACGTAATACTGCAGTCTGCAATCTCTATACATATGTATTAAACTTAATCGATTTGTATGATTTTTCAATTTCCGCATGGCGGGATATCACTGTAGCCTAACCTAACTTAATTTACCGTAATGACTGTACTGCTGTACCAATTCATTATTCAACGCTAGTGTTTCGTATCTCAGCAACCTAAATACGTGTAGCAGCGGACCAAAGTTTAAGACCAAAGGGTCAGCGTAAATGATTTAAGTAATTTATAAGGAATAGCATAATAAACAAAATTGGTATTTTGAGCTAATCAATGCCGTATGCAGTATATTCCAACCTAGTTGAAATAAAAATGAGCGTATAATGTTTTATGTATCCTCTTATCTTAAACATTGCTGCATAATGTAAACTTACTGAAAACTTGTTTCAAATTTTAGAAGTACGATATACAGTGTTTAACATTAGAGCTATCGACAATTAAAGTGTACTTATTTGCATGGAGAACCAAATTGAAAATTACATGAGAAAATACCGAATATATAGAAAACAAATCTTTATTTATACCTTCTGTAGAAAATTATAGTAAATTTTGGAAGCTTTACTACAGTAAATTTATAAGGTTACTATGAGTAATCATTCGTTGGTCATTTTGTCTGCTCTGGCAGAATTACCAGAAAGTGTTAAAATATTTTTGAAACGAAAGCTGAGTGGTTGCAATATTGTATGTGTATAAGCAGTTCATTTTATTTATATTATTTTGATTTTATGGAGTAAACTGAACAAAAAATGCATTTAATTCAAGATGAATTATATTTACCAGCTCTTTATTCGCCTGCATGAAATGAACGTAGTCATAAAATTCATAAGAAATAAAGTAAATACCAAAGAAAAATGATAAAATTGCTCAAAAGAAAACATAACAAATTGCATCGATTATAAACAAATAATAATATCTGAAATTTCTAGCTATCGAATATAAAAATTTTCAAAAAATTTATTATTTCAGTTTTTTATATGGCGTTCGAATACCTTCGTGATTTCAAAATTTGCTCCTTCCTAATATATTTGAAATGACGATTTGTATTAAAATGTAATTCTTTAAATTTCGATGTTTATATACTCCCTATTAATATACCGCAAAATATGTTTTTCTGTTTGATACATATTTATCCTAAATATAGAACATAGAAGACAATATTATTCTGATGTCTGAATATTTTATTTTAGTAACTGTATAAGAAAAAGTAGTTTAGAATATTGATCTTGAGCTCGAAATCAGTGATGCATACTTCCTTCTTTTTGTAAATTACTGAACTGTGTTCATTAAAATTTTCAAGGTACTTTAGTATATAAATCAAATTGAGGGATATAGAAATCTAGAATTCATTGTTGTACAAATATTATGTTATTCTCAGTGAAAGTTACTCAAATTGTATTTCGTAATTCATGATCAAATATCTCTACATAGTTATGAAATTAAGTCCGTTGTTAATTTCCAATTGAAGAACTAATGAAATACATAACATGTAATGTCCACTAAAGAGAAGAAATTTTGTTATTAGATTAAAAACAGGTTTTCTTTTCCTGGCAACGGTATTTATAATTTCCTCTTTCCTATTTTCAGTATTCACCCCATCCGCGTTTTCGTAGCAACAGGGATTCTATTAAGGCTTTGAAATCCGCCAACTCTTTCATCAAACAGGATCAATTTTACCATCAAGGTCTATTCGGATTAAAACGAACTGCGCGTTTCAAATTTCAGGGAGTGTATCGATTTACAGTTGCAATCTTTAGCTACAAATAAGAAAAAGAAATCAGTATTTGTTATGTTTGCAATAATAGTTGCTAGTTTTAATCAAAAATAAATATTCTTATCAATAGAAACTGTAAATTTCTAGTAATTTTCGTTTCGAATTGAAATGAGCGGTAATCTGTTTTTTTAGATAAAAATAAGACAATGTTATTCCAGATACGGTGCTACTGCAGTTCTAGTCATGAAAATTACAACACCGTATTAAACGTTTTTAAATATTTCTAACAACAATATGTATAACTACATGAAATATCTTTACCAATATCATGCCTATAACATTAGTAATTGGTCTAAAAAATTGCAATGTTATACATATTCAACTTATATGTAACTAAAAGTATGTGCATACGAAAAAAAAGTGATCAAATTTTAAAAACGACGAATACAACATTGAACAATCAGAGGTATATTTTTTGAAGATACTGATAATTGTTTAAATGTATCGCTTATTTAAACAACTTACTTCTATTCCTTAAAGGATTGCTTAACTCTCGCACTAATTACTTAACTCTCTTAATTCTAGATTTATTTTAATTTTCTGCTGTTTTCGAAAAATAGTAGTGATATTAAATTGAAAAAGTTTTGAAATATGTAATAATTTGAACATTGTTGAATATATTCTGGTGCTAAAAAATTAACAAATGAAATGTCACAATTTGAAGATCCTTTCCTTCAAAATCAACCCGGGTTTTTTCGACCGATAATGGAAATGTATGTGCTCTATTTTTATAATTGTGTTGAGAAAGCTGGGTCTATGGATATTTTAGACTGTTATTTCAGTTTGGGTAAAAAATAATGATACTTCAAACAAAAAGTTCAATTTTTTTAGTCAAAAATTTTATGCGTGGATAATTTAGACGAAGATTATGATATTAAAAAAACCTTAGATCGGGCGCATTTATTTTGAATTAGTTAAGGTGATTTAACTCTTTAATCACTGCTAAGCAGTTGCTCAGTTGTTATTTTTATATCCCTTCATATTTCCATTTCTCTATTCGTATTTTAAGAATGCGATATTATACGAAAATTTCTTCAATGTTTTAATTGTGTTGAAGATTTCCTGTATATAATTGTACAAAATATTTTCATCTCACGCAGCCACTTAATACCGTGTCAACGTCTATAAAGTTATCCTTGTCGACAAAAGTAGTATCATTCAAACGATCAATCATACACACCACAAGAAGTGTACCCGTTCATTATCGAAGAAAGTACGTATGTATTTCGTATTAAATCAGCTAATCTTACATACAGGGTGTTCGGACGAAGGTAGGAGAAAATTGAAGGGATAACTCTATGCAACATTCCAAGACGAAAATCAAGAGTAATAATGTTGCGTTTGACGCTTTGTTTATTAGTTACAAGCAACTAAAAAAGTGCACTATTTTACGCCTGAGAGCAGGCAAATAGGGCAATACGGTAGGTGACGTTGCTGACTGCACAGTGATCCTCAGTCATAACCACGTACAGAATACCGCTTACCTCTGAACAACTACAGAAAAGCCTACTGAGCATCACTGTGTAGTCATTGACCTTTATCTGCCGTGTTGCCCCGTTTGCCTGCTCTCAGGCGTAAAATAGTTCGTTTCTTTAATTCCTTATAACTAATAAATAAAGCGTCAAACGCAATATTGTTACTCTTGATTTTTGTCTGAGAATGTTGCATAGAGTTACTCCTTCAATTTTCTCCCTAATTCGTCCGAATACCCTGTATATTCTACAATATTCGCGATATCTATTAACACATTTCGTGCCGCGAGGGGGAATATACGCCCTACGCTGAACTTTTCCTTCAAGCCATTGGATGAGTATTCTTATTGTAAAATAAATAATTTTTAAACAATATTAATTACGGTTTTGTACTATTGAAAAATTGTAAGGCGTACATAGGTCAAAAACATTATTTAACCGTTTGAGTGCTAAGGAATTTTATTGTATACATGTTAAAAGTGCGGGGTGAAATGCGTAGTTATTCTGATTGGAAAATAATAGAAACGGTAATAATTAACTCTAATTGTTATATAAAAAGTAATTTTCAGCAAAAACAAATTTTTAGATTTATCTACTCATATCATAGTCATTTTCACATAAATCAAAATTTGTCATGGTGCTTTTTGTAATTATCAATATAACACTTATCTTCAAAAAATGAAAATAATTTATAATTTTTATATTATCGAAAACCAAAATTGAATGATATTAATAAAAACCGAAATTAATATGAACACAATCGCTCTCAAGTAATGTGAAAATTATAGTAACAAACAGCAGCGGGATCGCGCTTCTTCCCATTTTTGGCAAAACATAATGCCGCGTCCACATTGAAAAGAACAGTTCGCGAGCAGCACATGAACTGCTCGCAAGCAGTCCGCTAGCTATTCACCAACGGAAACCGCAGCATGTCCAGACTGGAGCTCGCGAACTGCTCACGAACAGTTATAAGCTTGTTCGCTTTGAATTCATGGGCAGTTCGTTATTAACTTTTGCCACATACGGATGTCAATGTACAGACTTTAAAAATATCTGAATAAGATCTATTAATCGCAGCATCTGCATATTATATAATAAAAACAAATAATGTTAGAAAAAAAGGAAAGCGTCGATGTTGGCAAAAACAAGTGTTTACAACAAGAAAAACCTCTGATGGAATCAGTTTAGTGAACAAATTATTACAGAACGAAAATGGATTTAAAAACTTTAGCAAAATGTCATACGAAGACTGTGAAAAATGCTTGGTAGAAGCTGACGACAATTGAGAGCTAGTCGAGTTCCATAAAATTGTGTTAAGAACGCGTCTAGTAGACACGCTTCGAGCTCGCGAACAATTCCTTTGGTGTACCGCTTCCTCCCGAGCGGATAGTGTTCGCTGTTCGCTGAGGAGTTCGCTGCTCGCTGTTCGCGAACAGCAGTGTGGACGAGGCATAAGGCAAGCGCGACAGCGCTTCGCCGTATTCAAACGGTTAATCGTAAAAGTCGTATAAATACTTATGTATCTCATTCCTATATGTCTGTCAATGAATTTGTTCTTTCTCGAATTGAATTAGTTCTTTCGTATCAAGTCAATATTTATTTTTTGTTTATTCTACTGTGTATCGGGAATTAGCGATTTCATTTAATAATGTATTCTTAAAAATTTACACAATAAATTCTTTTTCTAACATACATCGTGTCGGTTTCTCAGAAATTTTTGAAATTCTATTTGCTTAAACTTTTGATGGTTTCTTACCGTAAATTGTGTTAACCAGTTCATGATGTTTTGCACGAAAACGTGATGAAATTTGTACAAATAATTTACACAACATGTATCTCTTGGTGTCTGCGCAAATGAAGTTTAAAGTATTGTTTGCGGACCATTTCACTTGGATTTAATTTGACGTAGTAGGTATTTAAAACATTTTTTTTTTAAACAAATTTTTTGAAATATTTTTAGTAAATTTTGCTTTTGTTATGACTGTATTATTATTTTGTTAGAAAATAAAGCTTGTGTTGTTCAAATCTTTAAAAACATGATATTACCATGTACAGTCTATAGCATTTGTAACAAATCGCGCAAGCTATTGTACAAATAATACGATTTTCCATTTTGGAAACATATTAATAGTTTATCGGTAATCCGCAGTTAATTATGCCCTCGCACATGATACAGATAGTAATCGATACTAGGTAGGTGCATGTAGTGAAGTAGCACGTAAAGTGATAACCATTGTGTTAACACGTTGTTGGTCGGCCCAGAAATGCGTACAAAATGCTAACACTTTCACAATTGCTTACATAAGGACAAAAAGTGACTAAAAATAGCTACACTGTTTCCTGTAACGCAGTGAAGTTACGTTAATATTCATATACACTACTGGTCAAAACTTTAGAATCGCTTGCAAATTTCTATTAAAATCGAATATCCTTATATATTTTGCACTGATGTTATTGTACTAGGTATTAACAAGAATATACAAATCTTAAACTATTTTAAGATTTTCTTGTATTGAAAATATTCTTGTCTAGATTATAATCCCAATTTAAAGAAACGCTAAAGGCGAACCTCTTAACCACGTAAAATGATAATCTGTTTTCGCGTTCTATAAAGCTATCTGACTGTTTCTACTTATCCAATGAGAGTTTAGTATGTATTACAATATTAGGCGCCGATTGGTTGACGCTGATACTGGAAAAAAAGTATGAAAGCCACATTTGCCACACATTGTTATCATTCTCGTTCACGAACGCATTTAACCGAGATCAGCAGTTAAAATTGTACTCCAATGTTTAAAAGTAGCAAAATCGATATAGATTAGTACTAAAACTAGAAATGCTATTATCACACTTAGAAAAGAAGGTTATTCTTTGCGAAATACTGCAAGCAAATTGAAGATAACGTATAAGGAAGTTCGGAATACGGTGAAATGTTTTGAGAGTTCTGGCTATTTAAAAGACAAAACACTATCAGGAAGACCCAGGATAACGTCGAAGACTAAAGGTATTATTAGGTTCTTCGGAAAATAATTTCGTTTTTTCTTATGAAACTGAAAGACGATTTTCTTATAGTGAATAAATATTTTATTGAATTATATATTGTCCATTTTTGTCCAATACCTTTTGCCATCTTTATGACAGTAGCATGATTCCATGCTCATAAAATTTTTATTATTTGCTGGCAAAAAACTGATCCAGGTGATTTTTGATCTCTTCATTTGAAGTAATGGTTTTACCGTCTAAAAAATTTTGTAGAGACCGGAACAAGTAATAATCGGAAGGTGCCAGATCCAGAGAATATGGTGGGTGTGGCAGTACATCCCATCCAAGCTGTAAAAGCTTTTGCCGAGTTAACAAACTTGTATGACGTTTCGCATTATCTTGGTGGAACACTACACCTTTTCTATTGATCAATTTTGGCCTTTTCTGTTTAAGCGAATCATTCAATTTGTTCAGCTGATGACAATACACTTTAGAATTGATCGTTGCGTTGTTCGGTAGAAGCTCAAAAAAACGATTCCCTTGAAATTCCACCAAACAGACAGCATCACTTTTTTTTATGAATATCAGCTTTCGAAGTGCTTTGAGCCGGTTCATCTTTTTTAGTCCATGATCTCTTGCGTTTAACATTGTTGTAGACAACCCGTTTCTCGTTCCCAATGATGCGCTTCAAAAATGAATCATTTTCTTGACGTTCGAGAAGCAAATCACAGATGTCAACGCGATACCACAAATTTCTTTCGGTAAGAATATGAGGAACCCATATGTCTAGCTTTGAAATTAAACCTAGGTGTTTCAAATGATCATGAACGGTCGAATTTGATAAATTTAATCTCTCAGTGGTCTCACGAGTTGTTATTCGCCGATTTGCATCAATTAATGCCTTTATTGTGTCTTCGTCAGCTTCAATTGGTCTTCCAGAACGTGGTGCATCTTCAACATCAAAATTGCCGGATCAAAATTTTGCAAATCAGTTTTGGCACTGGCGTTCTGTCAATACATCTTCTCTGTACACATCGGATAATTTTTTCCTTGCTTGAATAGCATTTTTACTTTTTCGATAGTAAAAAAGTAAAATATGCCGAAAATGTTGCTTTTTACTTTCCATATTTGATAGGGCACCAACCAAAAATTACTGGGTAGAATCAACCGAAATGTTTCACAAGCGCAAGCCTTGCTATATATACTGTCAAAATATATAATGACTATGCGGCTTAAGCGTGAAGTTGGCTATGAAAAAATACCATTAAGCGTTGTGTTGGGAAAAAATGAAATTACCTTCCGAACAATCCAATAGAATGCAGATTATTTGCAAGCGGAACAATCCACTAACGGCCCCACAAATTCGTGCAGATCTTAATCCATAGTAGATCAATTCCAGTATCTTTGACAACAGTGAAAATACGGCTAAGAGCTGGTGATTTAAATGGCTGTATAGTTATCACAGAAGCATTGCTTTCATCAAAAAATTCCAAAATGTGGTTGGATTGGGCAAAAAGTCACAAAAATTGGACATTTAAGTAACAGAATACTTTGAATTGACGAGTCTAAGTTTTAAGTATTTAGGTCGCATCGAAGAACACTTATTCGTTAATCTATAGGACAAAAAATGCTGGCAGAATGTATTGTATCGATTGTCGAACATGGTAAAAGCTCAATTATGGTGTGGTGATATTTCTCGATCGTTGGAGTAGGAAAACTGATAAAAGTAGAGAATATAATAAGAAAAAAGAACTGTAAACAGCTACTTCAACTACATGCCATAACATCAGGTTACCATTTAATAAGTAGAAATTTCATTATGCAGCAGGATAACGATTATAAACACTCATATAAATTATGTAAAAGATTCTTGTTGCAAAAAGAAACAAATCGGGTTCTGAAAAACATGAGATGGCCGTCACAGTAACAAGATTTAAACCCAATTGAGCTTTTATAGAAGAGCTCGATAGGAATATTCGATTCCAAAGCTTAATATCGAAGGCAATGCAGTATTAAAAAGCATACAATTAAAAAACTCGTTGTCAGGATACGTAGAATATGCCAGGCAGTCATTAGAAGCAAAGGTGGATTTTTCGACGAAAAGGCGATTTAAAAAAGTATCTATTTCTTTATGAGAAAAACAAAAGAATACTTTTGTGAAAAGTGTTATTTACTAGATGTTTTCATCAGTGAAATATCCTCAGTTCCTATGAAAATGTGTAACTTTAATGTATCCCATTTTCCTCAAAAATTGTAGTGATTCCAAACTTTTGACCGGTAGTGTACGACCTGCTATTATCATCTTCATTTATGTCGGTATTATCTATCATTCGTAACGAGGAATATTTTGGTTAAACGTTGAATGATTCCGAAACAAACAGATTTTGATTATTAGTTATTATATATTATAGATAAATGTTTAAGAGATATGTAAAGGTCAAATTTATTTCTTTTTACAAGTTGTATTACTAGTTGCAGATGGTTATTTCTTATAAGAAGTATTAAATGATTTATGTTAAAAATTGATTAATTTGGAAGGATAGTGAGAATGTTAGAAATATTCATCCGAGGTTGATATTTGCTATGAAGAATGTTTTAATTGGCCTAAAAAAAGTGTCAAAAAGGTGAAAAAAGTTACGTCCTCACTGCGTCAGCATTTGCCATTCGACAAAGCCGCTCGGCAGTGCCAAACGAGTGTGGATTTATGTATCGGCTTGAACTACGTGGCATGGAATACCAATCGACGCACAGGGTGCCGAGTATGTAGGCGTTCGGGATAAAATTCATCGCTTCCAAACTAATCCAGTTCCGACCTGAGACCTCTGGTATTTTTTTAAAAGGGGTACAAAGGTATATCAATTGAAAATAAGAAATTTCTTTTGCACTAAAAAGAGATTAAAATTATTTTAATTTTTTATTAAATAAGAAGCTTTTGCAGATTATTTTATCAGTTTATCGTTTAGAGCATGTAGATTTTAGAAATAGAGGATAGAAAATTAATACCTGATTCAATCTGTTTTAAATATATTTTCTAAGTTTATGATATACCATACGGTGCCTACATCTGAATCAGAACATGAGTCGGTGTTCGTATCAGCTGATTGAAGATGTGATTCACCTATTATTAAATATCGTTTAATGTCTCTGAAGTCATGTTTTCTAACTTTTGCTGTATTTTCATTTGTAATGAGATACTGTTGGGTCTGACTCTACAATGAACTAACATTATATAATTAATTATATAAACTAAATGATATATATTTATGTAGTATCTAACACTGTGCCAAAATACTAGATAGTAAGTACTGTACGCTAATTTAACTGTAAAATAATTACCCATAACTATCAAATAAATACTATTGAAAAAATGAACTTGGGAGAAATCTATTCCGCTGTGTTCCACGTTTGAATGCTCTTTTAAAACTAAAGGCTATTAGCTCATACATAGATCTAAATAAAAAGTTCAAAGAACAAATAAAGACTCAAACGCAAGATACTATTGAACAGCAAGTACTTGTTAAAGGAAAATGTTACTTCAAAAATTGCTATAATGTAAAATTGATGCTTAATTAAAAAAAGAAAAAGAAAAAAAAAAGAAATTGAAGGCTGTAGTTTTAATGGAGAAATTCCAATAGGTATTGTATGAACTACTGTTTGGAACAGACGTTTGTTTATATTATACTAATAATAAGTATTTCAGTTGAACGCATGAGTGGTTATACAAGATTCCTTCACACTAAGTGTCTTAATAACGATTTTTACTATTTTCTCCGTCTTGAGCAATTTTAAGCAAAGCCAAGATAAATATGTTTCGAATTAATGTACAAAAAATACTTTTTGATACTTTTTTTAAAACTAAAATCAAATTGAATTATAAAGTAATATTAAAATAATATAAATCTAATACGTCACCAATCTTCATAGAAATGGAAATAAGTGGACAAACGAAAAAGTTATAGAACTCATTGAAATGAGTTGAACTCAATTTTTTATCAAATCAAATTTAATAAATGCTTGATTTTAGGGTTTGACATTCTACAAAAATTTCGGAATTCGCCATTGCATTTGTATTAGACATGATCTGCAATTAAATATTTCATGAAATCACTTGCACTGTATATAATAGAATCTCCAAAAGACAGTTGCCAAAAGAACTGTAAATAAAGTAAATAAAGTTAAGAAGAGTAATAAAACTAAGTAGAGTTAAAAAGTAGATATTTGGGTATTTGCAAAGAGATTTATGTATTCTATTTGTAGGTTAGGTTATTGTTTCTGTTTTACTATCATAAAATAATAATTAGAATAGGGTAGAATGAGGAGAGAAAAATAGGGTAAATGGGTAGGTTGGGTTAAGGTTCGATATTGTTAAATAATAAGAAAAAGTGTAGCCGGAAGCCATTCAAAACCGGAAGGTATGGATTATGTATAAATAAATAAAAATAGAATAGAATTTCGATCATCGCAAAAAACAGGACCGAAAATTCGTGCAACAATCGAGGTAACCGATCGCAATCGGTTTGACATATCGCGACTTCTCTACATTTTGTTTCCAAACAGTGGGCATTATTGTCCCCACCAGACACGGTCGATAGGCAACGGACGAGGTTCTCATGCAAAATAATTGAGGTTGCAATGATCGAGGTTTCTACTGTATGTTTTTGCTGCGTGAATTGAGACGCGACCTAAATCTTCGTTTTTCGGTTGCTTTCCTTTCCTTTGCAGTGATTACAAATGCAGTTGTAGTAATTATCTCATTGTCACTGAACATTTTGTCATACTGACGAGGTACATGTTCAGGACGATACTGACACAATAGGGACGTACCTCAAATATTGGTAAAGCCGATCGGTAAAATTGTTCGGAAATACCGATCAATGGCAAACGGCAAAAGTCGATGCAGTAGAGATGCGGCTTTAGAAACGCCAAAGTAAAACCATTTTTGTCGCAATATGCTCTTATTTAGACTATTCAAGTGACAGGGATAACAAGAAAAGGAGGTTTGAAAAGGAAAGAGATGAAAGAAAGTTAGATTAGCTAAAGGTAAAATAAGAAAGGAAAGAGAAAATGGCACGAGTGGAAAAAGAGGGGCTGTGAATAGAGACAGCCGAAAAGTTTCAAATCTCACATTTCCGTAAGTAATACAATAACTAAAGCTTTCTTATTTTTATGAAATTTTTTTAACGAGTTCCGTGACATTTTTATAAATATAATCGAATAAAAAATTTTATAGATCGGATCATTAGTGATTTATTAGGATGAAAGAATGAAAGAACAGTATATAACGACGAAGAAATACTTACTTAATGAACAAATATGATTCAAACTATGTTGAATTTGGTTCGATTTTAATTAGAAAATATCTCCAATATTTTAATAGAGCTTTCATCGTTGCACTGGTATTATTTCACCGATACAAAGGCAATTACGGTTCGTGAAGAGCAAACCGCTCTGTTTGTTATATCGATCGCTTGACTAATTTCAAAGGGGCACTCTCTTACCAGTCAGAATAAGCTATGGATATATAACGCAGGTGTCTTTTAAACCATTTAACAAGACTTTTCATTATATGAATTGTCAAAGCTGAAACTGTCGTTAGTATCCAAAATAAGTTTTAATTTGTTTATACTAGAATCAAATTGTTTTCAGATCATGATAAAATTCAATGTAGCTGTTAAAATAATTGATTAAATTGCTTTGCCTTTTAGTTGAAAAAGATATCTTTTTTCTTACTTTCAGTAATTTGGTTTTTAATTATCGATTTAGGTTATGTTCAATCTAATTATATAATGATGCGTTTCCACATACCAGAAAAATCGCTTAGAAAGTAGTAAATAAAATACTGTGTGACTGGGGATTCGAGAACTCATAGTCAACGGCTTTGTAGCTAATCATCCTACCGACTCATCCACCACATGCTCTGTTAGATAACCTTAAGCAACTCATTTACTACGTGCGTACTAAACTTTAAATCAAAATATTTCGAAAACGAAGGCCCATTGTGAAGAAATCTATTAGGGATTTTTGATACTAGGTGCGTACTGTAACTTGCACCCACTACCGTTTCAAAATCAATTTCCACGACTGTAACTTTTACAAGCTAGAGTAATTACATCCTGGAATTTAATTTTAAACTTCCTATCGACTAGGTAGGATTACAGAACTATAAAGTATGAACATTGGAATAGTTTTCTGAATTTATAGCAGATGACATCGTGCCAAACTTTGTCAAAAGCTTGCTCAACATTCAAGAAGACTGCAGAACAATATCTTTTATCTTCTAAGTTTAACCTTATGTAGCCTACCAGTCTATGGATTTGTAAAGTTGAGTTATGTCTTCTAAGCCCGAATTAGTGTTCGGGAATAATATCTGAATCTCTCAATATCGGTTCCAGGCGATTAAGAAATAATTTCTTAAATAATTTTGAAGGGATTGGTAGAAGATAGGACGGTATGATGCTATTTTACCCTCTGGTTTTTCAGGTTTGTTTATTATAACGATATGAGGAATTTTTCACTGATTGGGAAAGTGACCCAGACGTAGGATAAAGTAGCTCGAGTCGTACCCCTTAAGGAAAAATCCCTATAAAACTTAAGATTTATCGAATAAATAGAAATTAAATATGTTACTTAAAATTTGTGTTAATATTGTTATTATTTATTGTAACGAAATTGGAAAATCTATGAAATTTGGTACGACTTGAGCAACCTTACCTTAGTATTGCATTAAAAATTGATGTTAATAAGGAAATTCATTTCTTCGGAAGTTCCTTGATCATCTTGCTGATTATTCGGTCGTGATCTGGAGCTTCTTTAAGGTTTATTATAGTTGTCATTGGTTTAACCTCCTGATGAGTGAACGCGGTACGATAGGAGGGTATAATTGATAAGGTGCCTGTAAATATTCTTGAAGTTCAGCTGCGAATTCTTGAGAGTTTGAAGGGAAAGGTTTGAGAGCATCGACAAAATATGAGTCAATAGCTTCTACCCTTTTATTGGAACTTTGGCCCAATTACCTTGTGGGTTCTTGATAGAAGAGATTCTCTTTGGCGGCTTTGAGATTTTTTTACTTGCTTTTCAAAGTTAATAGTCAGTAGCTTCGAAGGGGAACAGACCGCTCACGTAAAACAGAATAGATCGCGTCAGATCACGATTGAGTTTTGTGATCGCTGTATTTAATAACCTCTTGTTGTCAGGCATTCTATGGTCCTGTCATGTTCTTCTTAATTTCCTAAAAAACCTTAATTTCTCCTAATTTTTTAATTCCTTAATTTCAAATTGGATATATGGTCCAGATAAGTGTCCTTGAAAGAATGAAAACAGATTGCAGGAGTTGCAGATCTGGCCACTTCAATAATGTGGTATGTCTAATTGCGTCCTCTAGGTCTTTTTACGATTTTAGAGGTAGGTCTACAGTGGTTTTGGTTTCAAGAAGTTCACGGAAAAGAATCCACTTTGTGTCCTCGTTGCAGATAGAAGGGGGCGCTTTTTCTAAAATTATAGTATTTGGAACAACAATAATTCGGGAATGGTCTGATATAAGATTAAAAAGAGTGTGGACTTGAATGTACTAACATGAAATGTCTTTGGTGAGAAAGAAATCCAACAAGTCTGGTATTTTATTTTAGTCCGTCGGCCAACAAGTGGGTTTTCCAGTATTTACGTGTTCTAATTTACATGCCTGCATACATTTGAGAAGAGATCTGCTTTTTGGAGTTATAATTCTTGATCCCCAGGAGAGAGAGGTATTTTTAGCGTTGAAGTGACCACGTGCCAGAAATCTGTTTCCTGGTGTTGAGAAGAATGACTCGAAATCGTGTTTTGATGCACTGTGCTTGAAGGGACAGTATACAGTTGATAAGGTTATAGGGCTATGGTGATTTCGTAACACTATGCTAATTGTCTGTAGATGTTCTTGGTTGTAAGTTGGATGATCATAGTAACTTATATTAGATTTTATTAATATGACAGGGTGTGTAGCATGTGTATCAAAGCCTTTAATCCTTAAATAATTTTTGTCAGTAAAATGAATTTCTGTAATCAGTATTATGTGTAATACTGGCTGACAAGGAAAAATTCTAGCTCATTTTTACATTCTATGACCCTGTTTATATTCCATTCAGCAAATACAGTGTATAGGTTTATTATTCATGAATTTGCTACTAGAGTTGTTAAGAGGGATAGTATATTGCTGATTTGTTTATTTTGCGTGTTATTTGTTTTTAGCTTGGTGAATGACGTCTCTCAAGCTCTAAAACGTGATTTACTATCTTTTCTTTAATATTTGGTAGAAGATCTGTGACACGTCGAAATTTCTGTTCACGACCATGAATATGTTTATATGTATCATCAATTCTACATTTTAGCGTAGCTGTTCGTATTTCATACTTTTTGAAGACTTCATTTAAGCCTGCACCATTTTTGTATGTTGTTATGGCATTTTCCATATTTTCTTCCCTCCATTTTTCATACTTCCCTTGCTTTGACATTGTTGCCCCATATTATCTGGTCCAATTTAAGGAACTAACATAATATTAACTTTTACATGTAATATTCTAAAATTGGTGTAAATATTAGATGTATATTATACTATCATTAAAGATATGACCCTTCATAAAAAACGAAGCCTATAAAAATTCAAAATTTATTTACCAATTATTAATTAGAGCTTATGTTAAATAGAAACAAAACTACATCAACCGGCATAAAAATGATACCCCCCTATGCCACAATTATTAATCATTTTACAGTGTTTTGTTTTTACGCAGTTAATTATTAAAAGTCATGTGAGTCATAAATCCGCACCAACAGATATTACCACAGGTTGTTTGGAAATAAAATCCTTATAACAATTATAATAACCAGGTTTATACAGAAATGTAAAATGTAGATATACATATATAGACAGGGGTGGATGATACAAGGTCTCAAATATATTGTTGCTGCTAACAAAGAATCAGACGGCAAAAAAAATCTTGAATGTCGCTGAAAGTTTCCGATAAACCTTGAACAAATTAAAAAATAATATGTTTTTTCTGAGAAAAGACGTTGATTCGCAATGAGAGTGAAGTCCTCCGAAAGTGAAGGCAATTCACACTCCGTTTCACCCCACAGGCACGATCAGATGAGTTATCTATTTAAAGCCGTGTAAATTTTATCGTAATTACAAGATTCTTATTCTGTTTATCAAAATATCAACTCTTACACTTATTGAAACGTTGTAACAACATACTCATTTTCGTAAAAATGTTATATTCGCTTCCAGCAGTAATTCAAGGTTATATTTTGAGATATTACCGTTATGACCAAATAATAGCTTCCGAAGCAAATGCATTTATTGCCATGTCAGTCTTCGGTTTTCCCATTTTTTTCTGTGTGCCTTCGACTTGGTCTTGCTTCGTTAAGAATTTCAGGTAAATCGCGCGATTACAAGCTATCCTTAATACTTTTTACCCTTAACCGATACATAAAACAGAATATATCTGAAGCCCCGCTAGAAATAGTTTCGATACTTCCCAGTCAACAATATCTCCCACCCCACACAGAACACAAGGAAACACCCCATTTCTACGACTATTTATATGAGGGTGCAACATCCCTCCGACCAGAGAACTTGTAAATACAGTGAACATTAATGTTCACCCAGTCGCTCGTGCAACAAAAATAATTTTTTTTAATAAAAAATAAATATGGGTATTCCAACTTTATTTGCACTAACCCTAAATATTCAAGTGTCATTAATTGTACAAAGTAATAATTAAAAAATTTTTAATTAAATTTCATTGCGCGGATTGAACATTTTTTGTGACTTTCTTTCAGCGCAGGAATCGCAGATAAAACTATCACTATCTTTTCAACATCTTCAGCCCGTTGTTTGATAAACTAGACACTGTATCCATCCTTCTCTTGATTTTGAATGGATATATAATAGGTACATATCATTTATTCCAAAGTATGATAGATCATCGGTATTCATTTTCAGTGATTCTTATTTTATTTCTTCTTTTTTTTATACCTTTTCTGTCTGCATTTTTAGAAAGTTCACAAAGTACTGTAGCGAACAAAAGTTTAAGACAACAGGACAGTGTAAAACATTATTTTATGGTGCGCAAATATTCCTTATTTATTCATTTTTATTGTAGTTATGGTAGAACACTATTTATTGATTAGCATAGAAAACAAATTTTATTTATACTGTTATTTCTTATTAATTAATTTATTTAACCCTTTGGTCTTAAACTTTTGCCCGCTATTGTATGTACTCCATTTCGCTCCACATTCAAGTACCCCTCTTCACTTGCACATAAAAATATTTGTTAAAAATGATAGGAAAAATAACTGACATATTAAGAAAAATGAAACGTATATTTACTCAGAAATAATATACTCACACATCGAGGTTTAATCCTTTGACTGCGGCGCGTTATCGGACGAATCCATCAATATGAACGGCGCGTTTTTCGTATGTCAGTCGCTACAACTGGTTGTCCACTGACTAGTGACCAAAACAGTACCCAGAAGTTTGATACCATTCTTAGGGATTAAAAATAATAATGACAAAGTAATAATGGCATATTTAGTTGCTATGTTACATAGGACAATAAATTCTATGTTGAATCAATCAGTAAAACAGTAATAAAGGTGTTATAGTAAAGAAATACAGAGGACGTATATTTACGCCTTTCGTATATATTGATGGACTTGTGAAGGCGTATATTTACGCCTTTAGTACTCAAAGGGTTAACAGAGAACGACTGACGCAGCCGTTACGGTTACGCCGCAAGAGGAACGAAAAAATAACAGAAGACGGTGCTGGACCCCCCCCCCCCCCCCAAGGCACGATTTCTCTGTGCCCATATTTGGCCTATGTCGTTGTATTCCAACAAAAATAATAAGATAAATCGATGAACCGAAGATCAAAGGACTATAGATTATTGAAAGACTGAAATGATGCTGTACCTAACGTAATCTGTTCTTTATGTATACAATTTTTATAACCTGGATATCATACGGGTAATATAAATCTAACATAACGTTAAATTTTCGATTCTCGTCCGAATGAAAACTGTTACCTGCACAGATCTATGATTGATTGTGAATTGTTCTAGGCTCGAACCGGATCTAATATCATACCTCAGCCACATAATATTATTTCTTTTATCTTAGAAAATTCATTATACTTCGTCGTCTACGTCTAACTCATTTTACCCTACTTTCTTCAACAAACATGCAACTATCTATTTATTAAAACATTAAAAATAACTGCAATATAATTCCGATATTGAAGGTAACATCGACCTGAACGGGCAGCCTTGAAGCAAGGAATACTGTCTATTTAGTTTCATAATGCGAGTCCGGTTTAGGTTTAAATTCAGCATAACAATATTTGAGTAGTTATTACAAAATGATATTTAATTAATAAAATAAGAAGATACATTAACCCTTTGCACTCGTATGTCTCAGCGTATGCGACATCACAAGTTTTACCGTGGAATTTTCATTTTTTTTAGTTATACTCATGAAATGTTACAGCTAAGTATGCTAATAACGTATTCGAAAAGTTTTGTTTTGATTGAATAAAAAAATAAATTCCGAGTTGGCGGTAATTCATGGTCATATTAAGTTCGAGTGCAAAGAGTTAAAACACATAAATGAAAATGAATACACACAGAACGGAAAAGACATTACATATATAGGTAAGAAAACAAAAGAAACAAAGTGATCCAATGCCACAATAAAGGCACTAAATTGCACTAAAAACACGTGTACCAACACTGTCTTTAGTGAATACTAAAATTTAACACATTGACGCCGATATTCGTGATTTTCTGCTTGAGGCGGCGCTCGAATTCATGCTGTGCTTCGTGGGGTAGCACAAAGTCCGATTACACTGTTGAATAAGATTTTTGCGCGGTCATACCCACTAAGAGATTTTTATAGATCTCGACGAGCTAAAAACGAATTTGAAATAACTTTTTATTCATCACACTCAGTTTTTGAGAAAATCGACTTTGAAAACAATCACAATTTTTCAACTTTGACCTCAATTTGTAACAAAACTACAAAAACTAAACGATTCCTGTTGGATGCAATAGATTCCGTGGACTTTAACCCTTTCATTACGGATGCCGCCTATAGGCGGCGGCCGCGCGACGATCTATATATGTGTACGGGTGCGTCGATCCTTGTTTTAGAATTTATCATTCTCAATTAAATTACTAAAAATTATAATTTAATGTCTAAGTACCCCAAATTGTATTTTTACTTATAATAATATAATAGCAAAATTTGTAAATATGTAAATAACTGAATATTCATACAATATACTCATTTTCATGTTTTTCCTATAATACGATGAAACAGTTGTTATGTAGCTTTTAAAATCGTATACATACAAGTCAATCACAAAGTCGCGTTGAAAAACGTTAGTCCGAATATCGAAGACTACTGACGAGCAAAGTGCACACTTCGCGGCGCGGTGACCCGTTCAGTGGCGTCACTCCAGCGGAGCGGACTGCCGTAAGGAAAGGGTTAACTAATACACTGATATGTATGAAAGTGGTCTAAGTCAAAATTAAGAAAAAAAAGAGTTTGTCAGTTATTTCACATCACATTACTTTAAACTAAATTAATTTAATGTAATTTTCATAATATTGTCAAAAATGAATGATTAGATAGTGATTGCTATTCCAACATTATACGGAATTCATTTAGCGTTAATTATGAAAGTGGTCTAAGTCAAAAATGTGAAAAAATTGAGTTTATTAGTTATTACATATCAACCGGCAACGATAATGGTAACTGTTGGAAATAGAATGTTAGATCACGAACGATATTTTCTCGCTCAATGCAGTGGACAAAATAGGGTAGA